>JAQBSW010011616.1:0-19467 GCA_029291075.1 Eudiplozoon nipponicum
AAGTAAACACCAATACCATTGTATTTAACCAGTCGTGAAACAACATAACAAAACTACCGCCAGCCGCAACGCACTGACGCGTTTCGACCTTCCATGATCATCATCAGAGTACGACGGCAAACTGACTATCGAGGATCAAACAGCATTGAATATATATGGAAATCGAATTTAGATATGTGGCTCTCACATCTAGCAGTCTTGCATGCGGTTTGATCCTCGATAGTTAATTTGCCGTCGTACTCTAATGATGGTCATGGAAGGTCGAAACGCGTCAGTGTGTTGCGGCTAGCGGTAGTTTTGTTATGTTGTTCGACGACTGGTTAAATACAATGCGATTGGTGTTTATTTGAAGCTCGCAAACTTGATTTAAAGAATTGTTGCCATCACTTGCGCAAACCATTATTGTTAAATTGCACTAGATTAATTGTCTTTTATGCATCACACAATGCTAAGTTTATACTAGGACATTTCTGTGTATAATAGGATTGGTGTTTACATCAAAATCGTAACCTTAATTTAAACAAATAATAATTGGATACAATCCTGTGTTTTTCACGATATGGACTAGTAAATAAATGCAGCAAATAAAAGGTGACACGTTAGATACTGCGATATGAGCATAATTAAAATGGAAGTTTATAAAACTGTGAAATTATTAGACCATTTTTTAGAATATTAAACGATAGGCTGAATGGTAAAAACATGAGGCTAATTAAAAAGAAAATTAACCAAGGAATCCATTCTAGATGGCAGCATGCTTTTTTCCAGTGCAGGCAAGATATCTTGTACGTGCATTCATAAAGATGCCAATGAACGTGACATTGTTTTAATTAGTATAAACTTCAAAATTAGGAGTACTAATAAATTGTAAGTGTGAAGAGTCTTTGTGTTTTATGAAAATACACGCGAAAATGTTATACTACAATTTTGTGTGTCTTCCAGTCCTTATATCGCATGGGTAGTCGAAGGAACAATTGGAGCAGAGAGTGAGAAACAGCAAATTCTGCTCTAAGCAACTTGAGCAAGTTAATGTTATCAAGCATAAGCTCAATGTATAAAATAAACCGAAAAGCTATTCCTTCCAATAGCCTGAAACAATATTTGTTGCGCGTACCTTATGGAAGGAGAAAAATATCATAAATGGCCCAATCAGCTTATTCCATATTTGTAACGACTACAACAGAACAGACACAGAGACACGCGTTATACAGATATATCTGTTAAGGGACCATGGTTGCAGTTTGTTACAGTTATTTATGATGCACGTTTGAGCGGTATAGGCTCCAGTGAATGTCAGTCTCGTTGTTTACGCGTAGTTGAAACACTGTGATACTGGTTTCCCGGGCCAAACGACTGTTCTTTTGAATACGTCACATTATATTGCGAGTTATTTTATCAAAATAATAATTATATTAAGCAAATATACGACTACTTTAAGTTTGAATTAACTTTGCTTATATGTCTCAGCTCACTTGCTGTAGGATGATCAGGGACTCTCAGCTGAAGAAGCATGGTGAAATTGTAGGTGTAGCACCACATGATAAACCTCATGATTACAGAAACGAAATCTAATATTAATCAACCAATCGTTTGATGTTGAAATTGTTCTTTAAAATCACTTGTTTTAGAGCAATTTGTGTTTTCTCAGCAGTTCAGGTGCAACCACAGCGGCTGCCAAATTATGACTATCGCTCTTCGCTTTCGTGAACAATGTACCATCATCTCATCTTCTGATCGACAGTAAATGCAGTTGGAACAAAATTCGTGTTCTATATATTTCCTTTGTACAGTGAATAAAAGCGATTTCCTTTAACACGAATTCCGTAAAATGCACGTTGAATGTACCAAGTACGCAAGCGCAACTTACTATTCTTTATAAAACATTACGGTAAGATATCTACTCCGAAGTTAGCCAGAAGTAGTCTAATTAATGTGGGTCTCTGTCAGCACTAAGCATTGTTTAGAACCTATCAAGCAGTATTTGTAGAACTACCCATAATATTTCTCATAATAGAGTAGTAAAATAAGTGATAATAATAATAATAATAATAATAATAATAATAATAATAATAATAATAATAATAATAATAATAATAATATGTGTAATAATAATAATAATAATATGTAATAATAATAATAATAATAATAATAATAAAGTTATTATTAAATATCAATTTATTTTTCATTTCATGGAAGGTCGAAACGCGTCAGTGCGTTGCAGCTGGCGGTAGTTTTGTTACCTTGTTCGATGACTGGTTAAATACAATGGGATTGGTGTTTACTTCAAGCACGCACACTTGATTTAAAGGATAGTGGATTTTGTCGTCATTTCTGTTTTTGTGGTGGTTGTCGGTGCGGTGATTTGTTATTGTGCTTTTTTATATTGATGTCTTTTTTATGCTTCTGTTCGTGTTTCTGGTGATTTTGGTGCTGATAATTTTGTTTTTGGTTTTGTTTCCTTATGTCTTTTATTTGACGACTGATGAGCCGTATATATATAATCAATGCTGTTTGATCCTCGATAGCCAGTTTGCCATCGTACTCGGATGATGAGGAAGGTCGAAACGCGTCAGTGAGTTGCGGCTGACGGTAGTTTTGTTATGTTGTTCGACGATTGGTTACATACAATGGAATTGGTGTTTAATTCAAGCTCGCAAACTTAATTTAAACGACTGATGACGGTGTTAAGGATGTTACTGATTACAGTGTTGTTCTTGTATTTGATATAGACGTTTTTGTTGTGTTTCTGAAAGCCGTAGTTCTTATTTTGTAGATAATGCTGAGGTTGGATTACCTTTTGATGGATTTTTGGATGTGCTCTTAATTTTTAGTTGACACTGTTTTCTTCGTTTTTGGTGGTAATGCTAGGGAGTTTCTTGCTCCGGATGATGGTGATGTCGACGTGGTGGTAGTATTGATGGTCGCTTTTTTGTGACGTTGATGGTGGTGTGATCGTTTTTGTTGGTGTTTGTGCTGGGGATGGATGTTTTATGGTTTTCGTAATACAGGCCATGTTGATGTTGGTGTTGTTTTTTAGATGATGAATGTGAGCTTCATCGTGAAGAAGGTGGCCACATATGCCCACCGAAATATTGTCATGAAACAAAACAACTGGAATTCAGCCTGGGTTAGTTAAAACGCGGATCAGGTAATGTGAGATAAATTATTCGTTGAACGCCAATTTTCTATGCTTACGATTTAAATCGCTGGAAGGCGTTGTTTAGGTCTATTAACATGGCAGTCCAACTGTAAAACTGTCTCAAAAATCGTTAAATCAAGCTTGCGTGCTTGAAGTAAACACCAATTCTATTGTATTTAACCAGTAGTCGAACAACATAGCAAAACTACCGTCAGTCACACAAATTTCATAATTCCGCGATATATCTGGTCAACAGAATTTTGTTGTTTTATTAAATTTGTTAATAATGGGTAAAATTATGTGCCAGTGTAAGAACTCATAAGGGCTCAGCTTAAGATATAGTTGTCATCGGTAATTCATTTGAACATTAGAGAAATAATAAGGACGCTATGAAGAAAGAAAATTTTAAATATTATAAGTCTGTATATCCACAAATATGCATATATATATATATATATACATATATATATATATATATAGTATATATATACTAAATGCGCATATAATTGTATATATATAGTTATTAAATATACATATATGCGTATAAATATTGCAAATACATATACGTATATACTTATTGCGTTGAGTGCATCACGCTAAGTACTCAAAGAGATTATTCGATAGTGATAAAGAAGGACAGAGACAAGTGTTCCTATCTCTGCATTTACCACTTATAATAAACAAACATATGAGAGCGTAACTTGTGGATGTGGTCAAATTATTTACCATCTTTACTGGCCTGGCTCTAAGGGTTTAGTGCTTTTCCTCAGTGCACTGGTGCTATGCGCTTGTAACTGGCAAGCTGCGTACCAATGATGTTCTGAGTAGGCTTTGAATTCAATGAAAGCGAAAACGCACGCAATTAATTGTTGTGTGAATGAGAACGCCTGCAAGCGCAATGTTGTCGCTAATCGCACATGAGCATATGATTTCCGTGTTAAAACGGTACTCTGATAGACAAGAGCTAGACAGTTAGACACAACAACTGATACAGCCTTAGTGAAAAATGTAAAACGGAAGAGCAATGAAAACTGATTAATTTGTCGTTGTTATTACTCTCAGGTTATTCACACCTCTTAATGACAAAAAGTTGAAGAGCCCGAAGAAATTAATAGAAATTTGAAGAGTTAGGAAAGTTAACAAGAAGAACTCATCTGTGAGTAGAAGTACTTGATTATAATTGTCAAAAGTGGATTTTATCGATTGTGGATTGATAATTGATATCATCGTGTTCAGTACTGCCATAACTGGTTACATTTACTCTGGTTTTGACTTGAGTAGGAATATTTTTGCCTGTGTACGGAAGTGTGTGGGTGTGTGTGTCACCTACCTGAAGTGTAAAATAAGAAAAGGACTTCAGACGAGTGAGCCACTTGTGACAAGTGCATAACAGGATAACAATCAAGCACGCCCATTATTGCCAACATTCGTTCACTGTGGCAATTTCATTATGATATAACATAACTTATCTCCAATGTACAAGATTGCCCACACTTAATAGCTCTTTACACTAACAAATCATTACCTAAAGTGTTCATGTTTACATTGGCATTACCAGTAGTTCAGCAGATACTTGGAATTTTTCAACGATCAATCGCTAAATCTTATCGTATGGCGCGCTAATTCACGTGGATTATTGCTGCTCATTTACTAATTGGATGCAACATCAGTATGGATAAGCACATAACTGCAAAATGGCATGATAGCGGAACTGCACCTATATCTGACATACGTACCTTGCTCCAGTGTTGACAAAACGTATCCGTTTGACTTTAGAATCGCATTGAGTTTCTTCGTTTGTAGAAATATAGACGGCACATTCATAATCTGCTTCAAGTAGTAAAATTCTAAACATTAGATCGATCCCACCGTCTACAAACTTTTGTCAACCTAACAGTTGATTTGCACTCAGAAACGCATCAAGTGGTTGCAATCAATTTTGCAGCTTAAACTAATTATCTTCGACGTTGCGGTACGATATACTGATGTAATTAACTTTATCGAATAACGAGAACCTGCTTCGTGAAGTTCGAAAGACCAAGTTGAAACCTATACGCCAAACATTTCACTCAAGCCTGTGTTGCAATTAATAGACACAGTGAAGGTGAGTTTTATGGTTGAATACTTCCTGGAGATTTACCAAATAATGTTCTATATAAGGGTAATATTAAAAATCTTTATTTTAACTCAATCACCACAATCAATTAGGATATGTGGAGGATTTTCAATGTATATTAAAAAAAATATCGTTGAAAAATTAATTTTTTGTTAATTAATTTCCACTTTATTTTGTAAACATCAACCAATAAAATTAAATCAAAGCAGTTATTCATGTATATTTTCTAAGTTTTAGCAAAAATAATTTGCAATATATTCACAATAAGCATGTGTTTGCTTGATATATGTTTGTTTTGCAATCGCACCTTTGTTCCTTCGTAAGTCAAAACAACTCCAGTGTCGTTTTTTAAAACGAAAACATTAATATTAACTTTAGTTTCTTGCCAAAATCGTAAAACTTTTTGAAATTTTTTAAAGAAATTCTGGATTACATCTGAACAACTTCATTTTTTTAATATGTATTATAGATTATTTTACTGTTCATAAGTCTTCATACGTGTATTCATTCTATGCGTACTTATATCCGAGTGTCTGCCGATATATAATATATACTATTATAACTGGATGCACATCATATTCACCAGAGTTTTTTCATTGATGAAATAAGATGAAATCGCAAATGAAAGTACATTATACCATGTGTTAATAAATTTTAATCTTGTTAGTATTTTGTTCTAAACGCAAAAATGACAGTCCACGCGATAAATTGTGCCGAATTCAACTACTCAGTGTTTATAGTCAGATGAGCACACACATGAAGCTGGTTTATACCACAGGACCAGTATTGAAATTGTAGGTATGCGTGTTAACAATTGTTTATATGCATTTGTAAACTAATGAGAGGGAGAACATTTTTCTGATGTAAAGTAATGGTAACAGGTAATACCACACTCAATTCATCACATTTCTCCGGAGTTGATATGATTTTTAAACCACGTTTATAAGGTAGAAGTCGATTATTTCAACGTTAACTTTTATTATTGAAAGAGTTAGAATTCTACGATATATGAAATTAGCAAATGCTTTGTAAATGTACAATAAATGAATTTCTTGTGTAAACTAGTGCATTAACTTTTATATATATATAGAGAGAGAGCATATATATATATATATATATATATATATGTACATCATTGATCAATACATCATACTTTTAAAAGATACAGAAAGTAAAATCAAATACTGCAGTCTTTGATTGAAACGTTGAATAAGTAAGTAAATAAGAGCTTTAAATAGCGTGTTATTATGTCTACAGAGAGAGAGCGAGAGAACGAGAGATTGAGCAAAACTAAGTCGCACGTAGACAAGTACACTAATTGTACAAATAAAGGATATTTTCCTTGGCGTGTAACAAAGTTGCAAAACCCTTTCAGGTATTTAAATTCCATGCTCAAATTTCATTCCTGCCTGGCTCTGGGAAATGGACTATTTTATATCTATTGGCCCGATAATATTCATTGAGTGGAAATTTGAAGTGTGTCTGGGAAGCAGCTTTTGTAAAATAATCAGCTGTGAGGTGAAAGAGAGAAAGATACTTGAAACGTGAAGCCCTCTTAATAACATAGACACAAACAGAAGCATATACATTTTTACCGTAACTTCAATACTTGAGCATACGCATGTAGTGATAAACGGACAGACAAACAGACATAATCAGAGTTTGATGAGTAGTAGCGCGCCCAAACAGACTGAGAAGAGAGAATACAAGAGACAACAGATTATTAATAATTATAGGCAAAAACACGTACACAAGGGTTTCTTCAAAACACTTAAATTCTAATTGCCAAAGAATACTGTTGAAGTGACTCCGCCAGCTTCAATTGATTATCACTCATACAGTGCTTCTATTGTTCACCAACCGTTGACACTGCTCTTCTCGGTGTCCAAATTTAACTGTCTCTACATCTTTTCGTGTGTGTGTGTGTGTGTGTGTCGGTAAGGGGGAGTGCACTCGTGTTTGTTATGAAATACAAAGTTATTTTTGTAGTTGCTGGTATTAGTTTTCATAATAACTAAAACTACTAGAAATGTGCACTTCATCCGATTGCCTCTCCGGTTAAGTGTGCTCTTCACCCTATCCACTCTTAAGAGTGCTTCATGCAGATACCTTTTTAATATCGTTATTAACCGACTAAACCACTTCTCCCAAGAGGCCTCTCATGATATTAGTCCTTCTACGATAATCAATTGTGAAATCCGACCAAATTTGATATTTGCGACAAGTATTGTTTCCCGGACGATCGATCGAACACTTGATTGATAAACTAATGAACTAATTAATTAATTGCACGACATTTGTCAAGTTAGATAGATAATAGTGATATCGATTGATCTTTTACTATGCCGTCTATGCTAATGAGGTTAGACAACTGTCAAAGTTATAACCTTCTGTGATATTGTGTAGTTCAAGAAGATACATGTGACGCTTTATTATGATATATCCCACCCATATACTGCTTAATTTGTTTTAAAATATAACTATTGTGAGAACAATATTTGTGCTGAAAGAGCAGTTATGCGTACTTTTGAAGAACAACGCATTTAGCAACTTGCACAGAGCTTTCTAATAGGTCAAACTAGATTTCACTTCAAAGACACATTCAGGATTAAAAAATTACCTGCCTTGTTGTGATACATCAATCGATTGGATCATCCGTTTTTGATAGTGTTTTGAATAAGCTGACCTGGGCACATCTTGTTTCCTTCAAATCACTTAACTGAAGATCACCAACCGGTTTTGTGATTATCTTCTAGGCGCACGCGCGTGTTTGTGTTTGTGATCAATTGTAATCTTACATGGTTCCGTTAAGAGAACTGAAGCAGAAATACACTGTTGGTAAGTGATATTTATTTCGTCAAACTCTAACATTATACCAGAAATTAATTTACCGAATTTCATATCGACAAGGTTAGGCATTTTTTTAATATAATCATAGCTTCAACGAACTACCATATAACCATTTATTTAAACATCAGTGCCGATTAACAAATTAGTTCAGTGCACCGTCGATGATTTCTATAAGAGATATAATTAGTCAAACAGTTTATGACAGTAAGATTTGGTGCAATCTCGAACTGCACTATTATGCTAAAGCATAGGAAATGGTAGCTGGAGTTAGTCAAAAATTTGCCAGCCCTTCTGAGCACGTATCCAAAATTTGTTAAAAGATGTTTATTTTCGTTCGAGCTGATATCACAACTGACTGTTTCTGAACAATTGATAGCACTTGTAATTCAGTAAAATCATGATTCCTTCAAAGTTCCAGGTTCACAGCTTGTTCTTTTTAAATTGATTGATGGGTTCTCACTGGTCCCATGTGTCTGAAGCCGTCCTCACAATGCTTATCCAGAAATGATTTGGAATAAAGATTATCTGAATTTATTTTCATAGTTTTATCACATTATTGTAGATTCCTAGACGAAGTTCCACTTTAATACTTTCGAATTTATCATTAGGCTCACGATAGCATAATAGTGCACAACACTTGCAGTTTTGAGGCAGCTGTCTTATTTGTCTAACTGTTGTGTACCATTGTTAAATCGTGAGCCTGATTATGCTTTCAGAATTACTAGATCGAGTTGTCGTTTGGGGATCTACACCTCAGTGTGTTGCAGACGTCTGCAACCGATGAGCTATCATCGTGCAGAAAACGCATGCGCAAATGGGATCTCGGTATATCCGCTTGGTATAAGATGAGAACATTTTTTTAAGATGGAATCATTTGATACAACTAGGCCAAAATAACCCGACGTTAATACCGACTGAAAGTTATGCTTTTGTCTACAAAAACAATGAAGAATATCGTATGCAAATTGAATAATAATGAGTTCATTCGTTTCGGTAGCAGAAATTGGTTAACACTTGTTAACCTGAAGCATAACGTGTATTGAAGGCGAGTGAATGTGTAATTGTAAGCTTATTCACTTCCTTTTTTATAAAACACAAGTATTTCTATTAATTTAAATCCTCTGCACTATTTTTTTTTAAATGCCAATAAATCGATCTTGGTTTGGATCAGAATTGAAAGCGTAAGTTTGCAGAAATCTTACGCGCAAAACAATTGTAGAAGACAGTTAAATTTCAGCATCATTTTGTTGAATTAAGTTGCTGTTAAAGTAAAATAATGCATCATACCTAGCGACAATCCTTGTAAGGCAAATAATTCTACGACAATTAGTCCGAAACATTAATTTTTACAATTGATTTCACCACTCGCACCAGCAATGATTGATTAATTTGAAAACCCCTGTAAATGTTGCGAAAGCTGAAATAATTGTTAGGCTTTCGACTGTATAGACACGGTCTGCCGGTATTCTTGTCCAATAAAATTTATGCGAGACTATTAGAAAGGAAAACCGATTTTCTGATTTTCCATAACTTTTATATTCATTACGATTTGGTCCTCGGGAATCCATTTGGCGTTCTAAATTGATGGCAACCGTGGAAGGTCTAAACGTATCAATAAATTTTACTAACGTCAATTTTGTGTGTAGATTAAATAGGAAATTCGTGTGCTTATCTCATGCCAGAAAACTTACACCTTCCGAAAAATGTTTGATTTTTGCCAAAATAATTCGCATATTAAACTTGAAAAAATTGGCTAAAATCACATATTACACTTGGTACGCCAACTCAATTGAATGATTTGGAATCTTTGAGGAGCCTGTGTCTTTGAGATTATACTTTCTTTTATCAGGAGCAATTGCATTATCCCGGCGTCAGATGATCAATTACACAATTTCAAAAAAATATAACCTTTTTCAATGAATGCAGATCTGTAGGTACATGTTGATAAATATAAATATACAAACGCTCCAAAGATAATAATATCTAATAGGAAAAAATAATTTTCATTCAATAGGAATTAATTTAATTATCGTAGGCATTGTTCAGTTTATACTGACACATGTATTTATATAGTTTTTGGTGTCTATATCAAGCATGCAACCTTGATGTACATAATTGTCGTCACCGCTTGTGCAACAATTTAGTCGTTTAAGGCAATTGTTAATTCGCTGCCATTAACAGTATTGTTTTTTTTAAAGATTGATTGTTCGATCAATATTATTAAAATCAACAATAGATAACCCATAGTTTAATTTTTTATTGAGTTGGAATGTTCAAAAGCAACAACAATTATCTTTTTACATCAGCTATATTTCTATTAATATTTTTTTATTTTTGATGTTTAGTTACATGTGTTTGCAGATCTGCCTGCTGCTAATTTGTGAAATCTATGCGTATTTAAATCAAGGTTGCGATCTTGTTATAAACAACTTTTGCATTATACATTACTTAGTCTATACTTAAAAATGTATGTTTATAGCTGGGACTGGTGTTTATGCTAAGATAACAACCTTGATTTAAATCATTGTTATCACTCTACGAGCAGCCAATGTTTGCTTGATTATTTAAATTTATTCATAATTCGTTTAAAGCAGAGAAAACGCAATTGCCCACGACCAAAGAGAGCACAATGCCAAGACAAAAGTAAACCCTCGATATTTGCTTCTTCATAGGTGATCAAACACTGCATACTGAGTAGTTTGTGATTTTAGCCTTCAGCACATTTCAAACAAAATAAAACATTCTCATGCATTACTTATTTCATTAAAGTTCGAGGGCTTGAGAGAAGCAACAATATCATGTTTTATACAGTCACAGAACATAACAGAACTACCGTCAGTCGGACTTACTAGCTCATTTTGTTCTACCGTATCCTATTATTAATTCACGTCGGGAAACTGAATAACGAGGATTGAATCGAATTATAGATAAAGTTTATTGATCGTCAACTTGATTTTCTCAGTATTAGTAGTAACCAAGCAGTGTTTATTCATATATGTACATAATTAAAATAGTAAGAATACAATATGAAGGCCAAATAGTTTTAATCAACCTATATTATATTTAAATTTTTCTTCTCTAGCAATTGTAATGGTCTGGCTACATTTGGGTCTATGGAATACTCTAATCATAATACACGAAAAGTTTTCAGGTAGATTAAACGAACGTTGGTTGCGCGGGCGATGATAACAATTATTATAATCAAGGTTGTGCTCTTGATATAGGCACTTGACCCTTTAATTACTTACATATGTCAATATAAACTAAGAATTGTATAGAGTAGAAAAGGAAATTCATCCAGTAGACCGGTTTCATCCTTATTAGGGAACTCATCATGTACTGGCTAGAATTTTCCACGGACAGGGCTCTAACCGAAGCAGATGAGCCCAGGTTCGAGCACTGTCCGCAGCAAATTCTGGCCAGTAAATGATGAGTTCCCAATGAAGACTAAACCGATCTACTGGATGAATTGTATTTTCTACAATATACAATTCTTAGTTTATATTGTCAGCTGCTTATACCAAGACCGCAACCTTGATTATAATAATTTTCAGGTAGATGGTTGAGTAAATTGGCTTAACTCCAAGAAATGAAGAATAGTCATAAATCAATAGTATGCCAGGCCCTTATTTTAACCTGTTTATTTTGAATATCTCATTTGACTATATTGATTGTAAAAAATTAAAACGTGTCATTTTGTATAATTATTGTTAATAGAAGTTTTAAAATCATGATCAACATAATTTTGTCATACGATTTCAAGAAGAACAAAAATAATTATAAAACCTCAAATATGGTTTTGAATTGGTATGTTTAGTTTAACTTCTAAAATTCTTCGTATATCGAAGGAAAACTCAATAAGAAATAACGTCGTCTCCTATGAAATTGATGCTTCATACAAAGAGAATCAGATATTCCATTCCAGTTGAGATTGTTCTAAAAATTTCTTTTCTAATTGTATCGTATTAACTTGCTTTTATGCTTCAGTATGCCAATGATTTCTTTTATATTAAATATACACACAAATGCTTTAACTTAAATTCGTTCATGTTATTAAATGCCGTGGGATGTAATCATCCCATAGAGAGAGACCGAACATTATACAAACTAATATTTCGTCATATATTTCAGATACCATTGTTGATTCAATTGCTGATTCCACGGGAATATCAATGGCAACCTCTATGAAAGGATTAGCTGCTGCCAAATGGTACGGTAACGAATACAGTGAATACGGTGAGTCTATTATTCTATTGTCATTATATTGTTCAGAATACTTTTCGTATTCTATGCATAAAGTGTTATCAACTATTCAACAATAATTGATTGCGCGGGTGGTGATAACAATTCTTTAAATCAAGTTTGCGAGCTTGAAGTAAACATCAATCCCATTGTATTCAACCAGTCGTCGAACAACATAACAAATCTACCGCCAAACGAAACGCACTGACGCTTTTCGACCTTCCACGATCATCATCAGAGTACGACGGCCAACTAAATAGCGAGGATCAAACCGCATTGCATATGCATATGGAAAGCAGAATTAGATATTCGGCACTCACCTCTAGTAGTCTTGCATACATTGTACGTGACTGGAAATGTCGGCTGCACAACTATTCGTTTTTTATTTTACAAAAAAATGATTTCTTAGATTTTTATCACAGGTAAGAAGTGTGTTGAGGTACGTGTTCGTGTATATTGACTATTAATATATTATTATTGTTCAGATGAAGTTAGCTTACGAATACTCTATTAGGCTAAATGCTGTTTGTTGTGGAGAACTAATATATATGCAATTGTGTATTAGGCGTTGCGCAACTAGTAAAAATAGGTCAAATAGGACCCGAAGGACAAACAAAAGTCAGCATGAACGGAAGGTTGCCATCTCATGTGCACAATCGTTTCGTGCTTATGGAGACTCATCAGTAGGAGCCAGTATTACGCACTACATAAACTACATATTTGTGTGTGGAATGTGGTCCAATTGGACGCCACAATTTCCTATATGAATGTGTATACATGCAATAGTGGAGTTAATTTTATATAAAGTCTTTGAAAATGCCTCTTCAAAGCCAACTCACCATTTATAAAATATACCGAGCCTGTAAATGGTACCAACAGTATGGTTACCGAAATGTTACATAGTACCAACACTAAGGTTAGTATCAGGTACCGACTAGGCAATCATAGTGCGTGTATCCTTTACATTCTCGGTATATATATATATATATATATATATATATATATATATATATATATATATATGGGTATGATAAAATGAAATTATATTCCCGTGCCTTGCGTTATAAAATGTGTCAACCAAATCTGCTAACTAAATATAATTGCAGTTTATTAAACGTTTGTGCAGATACTATAGCGTTGTGTTTCAGAGGAAAATAATTGTACAAGTATTTGAGAAAATACATGTTTCTATTGTTAATACACAAATGAAAATATGTTAAATAATTTTGGCAGTTCATCTAATGAAATAAGTTTTACTTCATAAACAATCATAGATTGTGCATGAGGTGATAAAAATTCTTTAAATCAAGTTTGCGAGCTTCAAATAAACATAAATCCCATTGTGTTTAAACGGAGGCATGACACTAAGGTAAACTATCGTCAGCCACGCATACTAACGCGTTTATACCTTCAATTATCATTATCAGAATACGACGGAAAACAGATTAGCGAGGATCAAATCGCAATGAATATATATATATATATATATATATATATATATATATATATATATATATATAGTAGTCCTTAGTACGTCACCCCATTAAATGCTGGCTGTGCTACACTTACGTAACTAAGTACAGCTGTACATATTGCGGTTAGAGATGCATATCTAATTTTGCTTTCCATATATGTATGCCCTCGACTCTGATCCTCGATAGTCAGTTTGCTGTCGTACTCTGATGATGATCATGGAAGATCAAAACGCGTCAGTGCGCGTGACCGACGGTAGTTTTGCCATGATCATTGACGCCTGGTGAAACACAATGTGATTGGTGTTTACTTCAAGCTCGCAAAATTGATTTAAATAATTGATTTCAAAAAGTTTGATTTCATATTGCGTAAGCCGTCAAGCGAAAAAGCGATTAACATGGAGGTATGCGCATGTATTTTTAGATAATTTATGAACTTAGCAATTTCTAATGTCTGAGGGTCGGCATGTTTAATGAAAGTCTAATTTATTTTCAAAATGTTTGTTTTTAACTTGTATCATATAAACATTAGTCAGTTTTACGAGGCGTTGCAATTTCCCAACAACTAATCATTAATTGTGTAGGCGGTGATAACGATATATCAAATAAATTCAATTATAATTCATGCCACCATGTTCACAATAATGCTAAACTACGGTAGATTGTTTCTACTTTCCATGTTCGGTACTAGAACGACTGATTAACGTGGATCAGACGGAAATACTTAAATTCTTATGAAATATCCGGTATGCGGCGTCCATAACTAGAAGTCCGACATAAATTGTCAAAATAGTTATACCAAACAGTCGCTTTACGGATAATGTGTTGGTTTGTATAAGTTTCGGTGATGCGTGAATTCGATAGGTGGTTTATATTTGTGATATAATAAAGCCCGTACTTGCTAGGTTATCATTTATTTAAAATATGCGAAGAAAGAAGTTATTTACTTACACAATCACAAATAGGCAATTTAGCGGTATCTTTAGGGATATTTTTCGCGTCAGTGTTTGTTTAGGCATTCAAAACATTCATCACGTTCAGATGAATTAGAAACTTAACACCCTTAATCGATCACGTTCAAGCTTTGTTGTGGCTATCAATAATTATTCTTCCAACACACAAACGTAAATATCCAAAAGAAACAGAAAATAATGTTTTTATTGTTTCAAATACAAAGCACTCAACTGCAAGGATCTCACCAGAAGTGGTGTGCACATTTGCTCTTATGCGCTGGCTTATATTCATGATATAGAAGATAATTAATTGACTAAATAAAGTGTAATTTTGAATTAAACTTAAAACAAACAACAAACAGTATTTAACTATTCAATATATTTTTAGTCGTTGCACTATATATATATATATATATATATATATATATATATATATGTATATATATATATATATCAATCAAGAGGTTCATCTATCTATCAATCTTTAAATTCTATCTATCTTTCTTTCTTTATTTCTTTCTACTCTATTTTCTGGCTACTTCTTTCCTCTCTTTCTTCCTTTCTTCCTATCCTTCTGGCTACTTCTTTCCTCCCTTTCTTCCTTTCTTCCTATTCTTCTGGCTGCTTCTTTCCTCCCTTTCTTTCTTTCTTCCTATCCTTCTGGCTACTTATTTCCTCACTTTCTTCCTTTCTTCCTATCCTTCTGGCTCTCATCTCATCTTTTTTCTTTCGATCTTACCTTCATTCATTCTTCTTACTCACATTTTATTGCCTTTTAGTCTCTTTCTTTCTTTCTTCCTGCCTTTTTTCTTCTTTCCTATCTTTCTTTCATTTTTTCGCTTCTCCCATACTTTCTTTGTTTTTTATTTCTTCCCTGCTTTATTTCTTTTTCTGTCTTCCTTATTGACTTTCTTTCTTTCTACCTTTCTTTGTCTCCATATATCTATACTGATTCATTAGTTACTCACGAATGACATCTTTATGATACTATTATGTGAAGAAAATAGCCATGTAGAATATATTTGTAAATATTAAATAATCCTAACTATTGGTGATTTCTTGCAATTGTTTCATTGAAAATTACTCAAACGAATCAAATGCAGAATAAACTATGTGGGCCTGCACCGCTTCACCGAAATATAAGTCTCCTACTTTAATCTCATATGGAGTGGGGCCACCTTTTTTAGGGGTGGGGAGAACTAGACGCCTGGCATAGCCAATCCCTATTTGCTGTTGATCAATCTTAATCTTGTTGAATGACCATTTCCACATATAGTATATGAGCTAAATATCTTGATGGTCATAAGTATTAAGAAAAGAATTCACACCCAACAAATGCAAAAGTCCGTCAAAATAGACTAAGACGATTAAAACAGAAACAGATCTTTTAGTGAAAAAGAGCAAATGCTCTTCAAGTGTTATTGGCGAGTGTAATTTTGCGCAGATTTGAGCAAAATTCAGTTTTTCCCATGGGGTGTCAACGAGGTTATCCTAAATCCGGCAACGATTATTCTACCCGTAATAAACCAAAAAGTGGGTAAAAATTAATTTGACGGGCCTATATTGGCTATATTTTTCGCAAAGGATTAAAGGAAAAAAGGAAAAGAAAGTTAAAACCCATTTATTGCTTTCATTGGTCAAAATTAATAGCGACAACATCTAACTAATTAAATAAGTAGTTAACTAGTCAGCTCTTATATATGTACTTTTAATTGTATATATCCACACATTTATCTACGTGTATATTAATCTATCCATCTAGCTATATATATATATATATATATATAACCCTATTTATTTATTCTTTCTTACGTTGTATGTATTTGTACTGATTAACTAATTACCCAATTATTTCATATTTATTATAAGATTTAGGGAAGATAATTTGCATTAAAAATATATTTGTAAAGATTAAGTTTTCCGAACCATCTGTCTACATATTTAACGATATATAACGAGCATGTAAAGTGTACCAGAAATGCCAAGTCGACACACAACAACACAATGTTTATCAATATAATTTCAATTTCACCAGAACTTAGAATTAAAAATACCTCAAAATACCTAATACTCCAGCAAATCTATACACTTTAGTTTCGTCCATATTATTTACATTTAGCAGTAATCAAGAAATCATTCTATAACAGGTGTAAGAAAATTTGCTTAAATCAGTGCTGTGTATAGTGGCCCGATGATGGAAACAGAAATGAGTTTTCAAAACATCCCCAGTCAACGAAGATTAGATCGTACCTCATTTCCGGTGGCTGGTATGAACGATGTTGAAGCTGTCATAAGAATGGGATGAATCCGCACCCAGCCAAACCGAAGACCAGGTCGATGCGTACTTAGAAATGGAAATCAATCGGATCTTTGCGAAACTGAGACTGCAAAGCAACAACCCTCGAACGCAACTCGCGAAGAGTCAACATATATTTAACCTGACTTTTGACACTTACTTTGAATCAGCTAGTCTTGTTGTGATACTCAACTTCATTAATATTGTTTTCAGATACGTAAGAATGCTTCTCGGGCTAAAGGCAGCACACCTTTGAAGCAATAATTTATTTTCATGGGCTTATCTGTTGAAGTATCCAGATTTACCAGATAGGTGTTAACACGCGATATTTTACCTACTGTACATATTCTAAATTCGGAACTTCTGGGAAATGCAAATTTTAATTTTAGTAGGAGCTAATTTAAACTCAAATGTCCAACTAGCCTCCAATTGTTATTATTCATATTGGAATAAGTAATACTGTATGTGAGTTACATAACGAATGTTGATTACGTAGACACTGTATATATATATATCCAAAATAATAACCAGGATGATGCTAGCAACTCTTCCGCTAGGCTGGACATCCTCTCTAATAAATAAATATTCAGCGGATAATATTTAGATGCATTTTAGCCTTTTAAAATACCGATTATACATAACGTCACGGTACTGTTAAATATTATGCACGTAGGATTTGGCTCAAACGATATAATTAACGTAACTTGTTGAATACGGACATCAACTACTGTCAAATCGAAGGCCACAGTTCTGCAACTCTTCGTCACTTAACACATAAAAGTTTTGCACTAGTAGCGAGTTATGTATTACCATGGTTAAGTATCAAAATTTTAATTAGCAAAAGTTGTAATATCCTTGAATTAATCAGTTTTAACAACTTTTCCAGTCATGAATTGGAGCAGATTTATGTCAACATATAAAAATATATTAAAACAAGTAAGTTAAGTCAAATAAACAATTCTATCTCCACTTTAAATGGAGTTTCCGAGCTTGCAATAAACTACATTGTATTTAACCAGTTCAACGTAAAAACAAATCTACTGTCAGTCAGGGACATACTAGTGAAGGCAACAATACAGTAAAATTAATTGTTGAATCTCCGCGATTTGCGTACACATGTTGTTTCGCAAAGATACAATTGATCCTCATTTCCAAATACGCATCGAGTTCATTTTCTTATTCGCTGATTGCGGATTCGTCCCTTCCTCCCGAGGGCTTCAACATCGTTCATACTAACCAATGGAACTAAGGTACGATCAAATCTTCGTTAAAATTAAATGATTTCTCTTCCTAGACACACATTTGATTTGAATTATTACAACTGAATGAATTGTACTAGCTTTGTTACACTATGATCCGTTTATACTGTTATATATATATATATATATATATATATATATATATATAAAGGTATTGTATTATAACAAGATAGTAACTGAATTTAAATAATAATGTAATGGGTTGTTGACGTAAATATTACTTTAAATAAAATGACTTTAGAGATAAACGAAAATTTTACTTCGCATAAGAAAAGCTTCAGTGTGAACCATTGTTATAGTTTAACATTCTAGCATTGACCGAAATGATTAATTGAATTTCCATGATTTATTTGACATCATATCTCGATATTGTTTAAAGAAAATAAAATGCTGCGCTACTAAGAATTGCATATTCACCTGATCCATGTTCTGATTAACAAGTTATTGTTCACATTCTCTCATTGATTAACCGTTGGAACCTATTTCTAATTTCCTTCTTTAGTTCACAGTACCTTACACCATATAAAGGCCAACAAATAAAGCAAGTGCGAACTTCCATTTAACGAGTTTCTTTTCTACTTCAACTGGTTATACGGCTAAAATGACTGGTCGGACTCAAGTATGGATATTCCAAATTCCTTTTTGACTTATTCTGTCGTGGAACTTAAATCCATTATGAAATTTTTTATTTATTAAATGGGCTCCAATCTTGATTATCAACTTTGCTAAAAATAATCATTGTTTCTTCATTTTCTTGTCTCACTGCCGTTCATTTTATGTTTTTATCTTTCTTAAACTTTATATTTTACTACATTTTTTATCACCTACCCTAGTCAGATTATATTACTGGTGAATTTAAATTACATTACACCTCTTCGAAACTGCTAAAGTTAGCCTTCATTATGAATTTTTTATGGTATGCAAAGTTTAAATTAATATTCAGTCACTGTAGTTTCACATAAGGATAAAATCAGTAAAATTTCTCTTTAGTTAGAATAAGGATTTGCTATTCATGACATAATTCAGTTTACTGATTAAAAATATATGCATGTAAGCGTAATTCTAACATCTATGCATATATGCTTTAACGTTGCGCGACAAGGAATAGATTAATTAACAAAAAGGGGTTTAAATCTACTG
>JAQBSW010011617.1:0-19466 GCA_029291075.1 Eudiplozoon nipponicum
CTATCGATCTATCTATCTATCTATCTATCTATCTATCTATCTATCTATCTATCTATCCATATATATATATATATATATATATATATATATATATATCTGTCTGTCTGTCTGTCTGTCTGTATGTATGTATGTCTGTCTGTGGGTATGTCTGTCTGTCTGTATGGGTCTGTATATATGTATGTCTGTCTATAAAAGCCCATATACATATATTTCGATTGCAGCACAGACGAAAACGAGGACATTTTTACTGCGAACTAAGCCCTTTATTAAGTAGAGCAAGTAATTCAGATAAAGTATTAATAATTTTCGGCATTAATGCTCAAGTTGGGCGCTTAAGTAAGACAGAATTTTATTTAGTTGGAAGATACGCTTTAAGCTCGACGCATAAAGATAATGCTGAACGGCTTTTAGATAGCTGCGCGGAACATAGAACAAACTACAAACGTAGTGCTAGATGTTGTGCCACATGGTTTTCTCCAGCACACTAACAAAGACAGCCTCAAATAGATCATAGAGCAATTAGCTATAGATGGCAAGGTTGCATCCAGGATTGTCGATTATTTGGAACACTTGTCGACTCGGACCATGCACTTATCCATTGTAGATTTGCACGAGAATTTACCGGGAAAATAAATAAAATAAGCCCCAAATAGATGAAAGTAAACACGAACAACCGTCCATCCGACAAAAATATTAAGATATTCTAAAGTCAAAGCTAACTGGTCTTGTTGGCAAAAATTAGAATTTACTTTGTTCCAAGATAGGTTCGAATATGCACAATGCAGGTACTACAGTGTGTGGCATTGCAAACCCCCGTAGAATTAATCATTGGTTCTCAATATGTAGATACTCGAAATAAGGCGCCAAATTCCACTTGGCTCGGCTCATAAAAATACTCGTCGCAATACAAGACGCCAGCTTAAGCGCAGTCTAAATGTCGATCACAAATGCCTTTGGAACAGAAAGGCTGAAGAAATGGAAGAAGCGTTCACGTCAGATAATAGTCGTTTGTTTCAACTTATTCACGCAACCGGTTCGAGAAAATTAAAGGTTAGTGAAACTGTCAATGATAGTAACAATCATTTCATAAGGGATAAAAAACGATGTCTTGATAGGTGGGCTAAACACTTCAAAAATCAATTGTCTTTGGCACCCGCGTCAGTTCCGATTCCTGTATCAACAGTGTGGAATGTTAGTCTCAAAGAAAAATCAGAGACAAATACGGGAGGCAATCCTATCTCTTAAAAGTCGCATAGCCGCAGGCCATGATGATGTGCCTCCGTGGTAATTTAAAGATGGTGGCGGGATAACGTCGGGAGCGTTGACTAAACTTTTCGTACTATCTGGAATAAGGAGACCGTACCAATTGATTTGAATGAGTCGACCAGCATTCCTAACTTCAAAAAAGGCAAACGTAATTCTTGCGACAAACATAGTGATATAATTATTATAATCAAGGTTGCGGTCTTGATATAAACACCTGACCCATTAATTACTTACATATGTCAGTATAAACTAAGAATTGTATAGTGTAGAAAAGGCAATTCATCCAGTAGACCGGTTTCGTCCTTATTGGGAACTCATCAAGTACTGGCCAGAATTTGCCGCGGACAGGATACGAACCTGGGCACGTCTGCTTCGGAATCTGGTGCTCTAACCATTGATATAAACACCTGACCTATTAATTACTTACATATGTCAGTATAAACTAAGAATTGTATAGTGTACAAAATAATAATAATAATTGTTATCACCACCCGCGCAACCAATGTTCGTTTAATTATATAAATATTCATTTCAATACCATTTCCCCATGTAATGTGGTGTCTGTTCCGTAATGACAGATTGGGCATGGTTAGTTGGAACTTTGGGTCTAGATGGATGCCATATGAGCTCCACCTAAAGGAAAAATTGACTAACCAAGTTACATTAGTTAGTATATAACTGAAAATTGTGTGTAGTGTAGTGTGCGGCAGGATAGCTCAATGGTTAGAGCACCAGATTCCGAAGCAGACGTGCCCAGGTTCGTATCCTGTCCGCGGCAAATTCTGGCCAGTACTTGATGAGTTCTCAATAAGGACGAAACCGGTCTACTGGATGAATTGCCTTTTCTACACTATACAATTGTTAGTTTATACTGACATATGTAAGTAATTAATGGGTCAGGTGTTTATATCAAGACCGCAACCTTGATTATAATAATTGTCATCACCACCCGCGCAACCAATGTTCGTTTAATTATATAAATGTTCATTTCAATACCACTTACCCAGGTAGTGTGGTGTCTGTTCAGTAATGACAGAATGGGGATGGTTAGTTGGAACCTTGGGTCTAAATGGATGCCATATGAGCACCACCTAAAGGAAAAATAGACTAACCAGGTTACATTAGTTAGTATACAACTGAAAATTGTGTGCAATGTAGTGTGGCAGGATGGATCAGTGGTTAGAGCACCAGTTTACGAAGCAGACGTGCCCAGGTTCGTATCCTGTCCGCGGCAAATTCTGGCCAGTACTTGATGAGTTCCCAATAAGGACGAAACCGGTCTACTGGATGAATTGCCTTTTCTACACTATAAAATTATTAGTTTATACTGACATATGTAAGTAATTAATGGGTCAGGTGTTTATATCAAGACCGCAACCTTGATTATAATAATTGTTATCACCACCTGCGCAACCAATGTTCGTTTAATTATAGTGATATAAGCTTGATTTCAGTCGTGTATAGGTTATTTGCTTCGATTATTCTAAGTCGTCATGGCGCTTCACGTGATTCAGACACTGGTGAAGAACAGGCCAGGATTCCGCTCCAGACGAAGTTGTATAGATAATATTTTTACGTTAAGACAAGTTCTTGAACAGCGGCATTTACATCACCGTCTCTCAATGGCCGTCTTTCTAGACTTTAAGAGTGCAATTAATTCGGTGTATCGCAATGTTTTATTCAGTATTATGTTGAAAAGTGGTTTTACCAGAAATTAAAAAAAATATTATATGCGCTCTATACACAAATACTTCTGGTCGCGTTAAGGTCTACAACGAATTAACGCACAACTTTACAACCAACAATTGTGTTCGTCAAGGCTGTTCAATCTCCCGATTTCTGTTTAAATTAGTTATCGACTCGATTATGAACAACAATCTTCCACACATACAGGATGCGGGTGTTGAAGATCTCCCGAGCGGTAAACTAGTCGATCATGACTATGCAGACTATATCTTACCATTATTCGACAATCGACATTCTGCTCAGGCCACTTGGAATAGGTTAGCAGATGTTGTTCCGTCTCCCGGTATGAAATTCAAACGGTATCACCCACCGCTCATTCCAACTCTGCTACTTCAGAGTTAAGATCGAGACATACTTGACAGTTTTCCATATCTTTGGAGCTCTATCAATAACTTAGGCAATATGTCTGGCAAGGTGAGTGTAGCTTTCTCGAACCTTCGTCATTTATTAAGAAACGCGAGTATTTCACTCTGCCTTAAAGGTCATATTTAAATGAATCTGTACGCGCAGATTGGGGATAGTTAGTTGGAACTTTGGGACTATGAGCTCCACCTAAAAGAGAAAATAACTAACGGAGTTACATTAGTTAGTAAATGACTAAAAAATATGTGTAGTGTGTGGCTAGCAGGCTCAGTGGTTAGAGCACCAGATTCCGAATCAGACGTGCCCAGGCTCGAGCCCTATCCACGGCAAATTCTGGCCAGCACGTGATGAGTTCCCAATAAGGACGAAACCCTTCTACTGGATGAATTGCCTACACTATGCAATTATTAGTTTATACTGACAAAATGTAAATACTTAATGGGTCAGGTGTTTATATCAAGTTCGCAAACTTGAGTATATTGAATGCAAATAGTGTTTCGAAATTTCTGTCTCCTTAAGTGCAATTGTTTTTTCCCCTTCAGTTTTTTGGCAATCCTACAGAATGTTTGTTGAGTCTGGTCACAAACAGCATCATAATGTGAATAATGACCAGTTTATTTTGTGAATACTCAGCAGTGTTTTACAATTATCATTTATGTGCATACTGTGTTATTTCTTTAGATGAGTGTCAACTATACTGATTTTCAATTTTAATTCTATATAAATATGGAGGAAAAATTCTCATGGGTTCTAGTCAAGATTGCAGCAATCGGTTAAATGTATTTTCATTTTTTATAAAATATATCTTCAGCATAACATTATTCATAAATCTTTGATCTTATATTGTAAGTTCCTCACTTTACTGTTCATTGGCTTGTGAGTTGGCTCCATTTTTGTTCCTATATTATACGTCAAATTAATGCTAGTGATAAATATTAATTAAGGCAGGCAATACAGATTTTCATGTCTACCTTGCATGTTCAGAGACGATATTTTTGCATGCATAAAACTTCGCAGTATTATAGGCATAAAAGATAGATTACGATTATAGTCATAAATCCGAAAATAATTAGATAAACAAAGTAATTCTCATTTAGATACTGTTTTGTTATATATATATATATATATATATATATATATATATATATATATATATATATATATAACAAATGATTTTCGGCTCAATAACTAATTAATAATTTAATAAAAATATAAAAAAATAATAAAATAAAGTTTTCATTTCAATACCTTTTCCCCATATAGTGTGGTGTCTGTCCAGTAAAGACAGATTGGGGATGGTTAGCTGGAACTTTGGGTCAAAATGGATGCCATATTTGCTCCAGCTGAAGGAAAAATAGACTAACCAAGTTACATTAGTTAGTATATAACTGAAATTTGTGTGCAGTGTAGTGTGCGGCAGGATTGCTCAGTGGTTAGAGCACCAGATTCCGAAGCAGACGTGCCCAGGTTCGAGTCCTGTCCGCGGCAAATTCTGGCCAGTACATGATGAGTTCCCAATAAGGACGAAACCGGTCTACTGGATGAATTGCCTTTTCTACACTATACAATTCTTAGTTTATACTGACAAATGTAAGTAATTAATGGGTCAGGTGTTTATATCAAGACCGCAACCTTGATTATAATAATTGTTATCACCACCCGCGCAATCAATGTTCGTTTAATTATATAAATGTTCATTTCAATAACACTTCCGCATGTAGTGTGGTGTCTATTCAGTAATGACAGATTGAAGATGGTTAGTTAGAACTTTGGGTCTAAATGGATGCCATATTAGCTCCACCTAAAGGAAAAATAGACTAACCAAGTTACATTAGTTAGTATTTAACTGAAAATTGTGTGCAGTGTAGTGTGCGGCAGGATGTCTCAGTGGTTAGAGCACCAGATTCTGAAGCAGACGTGCCCAGGTTCAAGTCCTATATGCGGCAAATTCTGGCCAGTACATGATGAGTTTCCAATAAGGACGAAACCGGTCTACTGAATGAATTCTTAAAATCAAGTTTGAGTGCTTGAAGTGAACGCCAATCCCATTGTATTTAACCAGTCATCGAACAACATAACAAAACTACGGCCAGCTGCAACGCACTGACGCGTTTCGACCTTCCATGATCATCATCAGAGTACGACGGCAAACTGACTATCGAGGATCAAACCGCATTGAATATATATGGAAATCAAATTTAGATATGCGGCTCTCACCTCTAGCAGTCTTGCATACACTGAACTTGACTGGAAATGTCGGCTGCACAATTTCTATGCAGTCACGAATATTAACTGTTTGCAGCTTTCGCCACATATACATATATAGGCAATACAATTTAAACAATAATTGATTGCGCAGGTGGTGGTAAAAATTCCTTAAAATCAAGTTTGCCTGCTTGAAGTAAACACCAATCCCATTGTATTTAACCAGTCATCGAACAACATAACAAAACTACGGCCAGCTGCAACGCACTGACGCGTTTCGACCTTCCATGATCATCATCAGAGTACGACGGCAAACTGACTATCGAGGATCAAACCGCATTGAATATATATGGAAATCAAATTTAGATATGCGGCTCTCACCTCTAGCAGTCTTGCATACATTGAACTTGACTGGAAATGTCGGCTGCACAATTTCTATGCAGTCACGAACATTAACTGTTTGCAGCTTTCGCCACATATACATATATAGGCAATACAATTTAAACAATAATTGATTGCGCGGGTGGTGGTAACAATTCTTAAAATCAAGTTTGCGTGCTTGAAGTAAACACCAATCCCATTGTATTTAACCAGTCATCGAACAACATAACAAAACTACGGCCAGCTGCAACGCACTGACGCGTTTCGACCTTCCATGATCATCATCAGAGTACGACGGCAAACTGACTATCGAGGATCAAACCGCATTGAATATATATGGAAATCAAATTTAGATATGCGGCTCTCACCTCTAGCAGTCTTGCATACATTGAACTTGACTGGAAATGTCGGCTGCACAATTTCTATGCAGTCACGAACATTAACTGTTTGCAGCTTTCGCCACATATACATATATAGGCAATACAATTTAAACAATAATTGATTGCGCGGGTGGTGGTAACAATTCTTAAAATCAAGTTTGCGTGCTTGAAGTAAACACCAATCCCATTGTATTTAACCAGTCATCGAACAACATAACAAAACTACGGCCAGCTGCAACGCACTGACGCGTTTCGACCTTCCATGATCATCATCAGAGTACGACGGCAAACTGACTATCGAGGATCAAACCGCATTGAATATATATGGAAATCAAATTTAGATATGCGGCTCTCACCTCTAGCAGTCTTGCATACATTGAACTTGACTGGAAATGTCGGCTGCACAATTTCTATGCAGTCACGAACATTAACTGTTTGCAGCTTTCGCCACATATACATATATAGGCAATACAATTTAAACAATAATTGATTGCGCGGGTGGTGGTAACAATTCTTAAAATCAAGTTTGCGTGCTTGAAGTAAACACCAATCCCAATGTATTTAACCAGTCATCGAACAACATAACAAAACTACGGCCAGCTGCAACGCACTGACGCGTTTCGACCTTCCATGATCTCCATGATTTCCATATATATTCAATGCGGTTTGATCCTCGCAAACTTGAATTAAAGAATTGTTACCACCACCCGCGCAAACAATTATTGTTAAATTGTACTGCCTATATATGTATATGTGGCGAAAGGTACAAATGGTTAATGTTCGTGACTGCATAGAAATTTTGCAGCTGACATTTCCAGTCAAGTTCAATGTAAGCGAGACTGCTAGAGGTGAGAGCCGCATATCTAAATTTGATTTCCATATATATTCAATGCGGTTTGATCCTCGATAGTCAGTTTGCCGTCGTACTCTGATGATGATCATGGAAGGTCGAAACGCGTCAGTGCGTTGCAGCTGGCGGTAGTTTTGTTATGTTGTTCGATGACTGGTTAAATACAATGGGATTGGTGTTTACTTCAAGCACGCAAACTTGATTTAAAGAATTGTTACCACCACCCGCGCAATCAATTATTGTTTAAATTGTATTGCCTATATATGTATATGTGGCGAAAGCTGCAAACAGTTAATGTTCGTGACTGCATAGAAATTGTGCAGCCGACATTTCCAGTCAAGTTCAATGTATGCAAGACTGCTAGAGGTGAGAGCCGCATATCTAAATTTGATTTCCACATATATTCAATGCGGTTTGATCCTCGATAGTCAGTTTGCCGTCGTACTCTGATGATGATCATGGAAGGTCGAAACGCGTCAGTGCGTTGCAGCTGGCCGTAGTTTTGTTATGTTGTTCGATGACTGGTTAAATACAATGGGATTGGTGTTTACTTCAAGCACGCAAACTTGATTTTAAGAATTGTTACCACCACCCGCGCAATCAATTATTGTTTAAATTGTATTGCCTATATATGTATATGTGGCGAAAGCTGCAAACAGTTAATGTTCGTGACTGCATAGAAATTGTGCAGCCGACATTTCCAGTCAAGTTCAATGTATGCAAGACTGCTAGAGGTGAGAGCCGCATATCTAAATTTGATTTCCATATATATTCAATGCGGTTTGATCCTCGATAGTCAGTTTGCCGTCGTACTCTGATGATGATCATGGAAGGTCGAAACGCGTCAGTGCGTTGCAGCTGGCCGTAGTTTTGTTATGTTGTTCGATGACTGGTTAAATACAATGGGATTGGTGTTTACTTCAAGCAGGCAAACTTGATTTTAAGAATTGTTACCACCACCCGCCCAATCAATTATTGTTTAAATTTTATTGCCTATATATGTATATGTGGAGAAAGCTGCAAACAGTTAATGTTCGTGACTGCATAGAAATTGTGCAGCCGACATTTCCAGTCAAGTTCAATGTATGCAAGACTGCTAGAGGTGAGAGCCGCATATCTAAATTTGATTTCCATATATATTCAATGCGGTTTGATCCTCGATAGTCAGTTTGCCGTCGTACTCTGATGATGATCATGGAAGGTCGAAACGCGTCAGTGCGTTGCAGCTGGCCGTAGTTTTGTTATGTTGTTCGATGACTGGTTAAATACAATGGGATTGGTGTTTACTTCAAGCACGCAAACTTGATTTTAAGAATTGTTACCACCACCCGCGCAATCAATTATTGTTTAAATTGTATTGCCTATATATGTATATGTGGCGAAAGCTGCAAACAGTTAATGTTCGTGACTGCATAGAAATTGTGCAGCCGACATTTCCAGTCAAGTTCAATGTATGCAAGACTGCTAGAGGTGAGAGCCGCATATCTAAATTTGATTTCCATATATATTCAATGCGGTTTGATCCTCGATAGTCAGTTTGCCGTCGTACTCTGATGATGATCATGGAAGGTCGAAACGCGTCAGTGCGTTGCAGCTGGCCGTAGTTTTGTTATGTTGTTCGATGACTGGTTAAATACAATGGGATTGGTGTTTACTTCAAGCACGCAAACTTGATTTTAAGAATTGTTACCACCACCCGCGCAATCAATTATTGTTTAAATTGTATTGCCTATATATGTATATGTGGCGAAAGCTGCAAACAGTTAATGTTCGTGACTGCATAGAAATTGTGCAGCCGACATTTCCAGTCAAGTTCAATGTATGCAAGACTGCTAGAGGTGAGAGCCGCATATCTAAATTTGATTTCCATATATATTCAATGCGGTTTGATCCTCGATAGTCAGTTTGCCGTCGTACTCTGATGATGATCATGGAAGGTCGAAACGCGTCAGTGCGTTGCAGCTGGCGGTAGTTTTGTTATGTTGTTCGATGACTGGTTAAATACAATGGGATTGGTGTTTACTTCAAGCACGCAAACTTGATTTTAAGAATTGTTACCACCACCCGCGCAATCAATTATTGTTTAAATTGTATTGCCTATATATGTATATGTGGCGAAAGCTGCAAACAGTTAATGTTCGTGACTGCATAGAAATTGTGCAGCCGACATTTCCAGTCAAGTTCAATGTATGCAAGACTGCTAGAGGTGAGAGCCGCATATCTAAATTTGATTTCCATATATATTCAATGCGGTTTGATCCTCGATAGTCAGTTTGCCGTCGTACTCTGATGATGATCATGGAAGGTCGAAACGCGTCAGTGCGTTGCAGCTGGCGGTAGTTTTGTTATGTTGTTCGATGACTGGTTAAATACAATGGGATTGGTGTTTACTTCAAGCACGCAAACTTGATTTAAAGAATTGTTACCACCACCCGCGCAATCAATTATTGTTTAAATTGTATTGCCTATATATGTATATGTGGCGAAAGCTGCAAACAGTTAATGTTCGTGACTGCATAGAAATTGTGCAGCCGACATTTCCAGTCAAGTTCAATGTATGCAAGACTGCTAGAGGTGAGAGCCGCATATCTAAATTTGATTTCCATATATATTCAATGCGGTTTGATCCTCGATAGTCAGTTTGCCGTCGTACTCTGATGATGATCATGGAAGGTCGAAACGCGTCAGTGCGTTGCAGCTGGCGGTAGTTTTGTTATGTTGTTCGATGACTGGTTAAATACAATGGGATTGGTGTTTACTTCAAGCACGCAAACTTGATTTTAAGAATTGTTACCACCACCCGCGCAATCAATTATTGTTTAAATTGTATTGCCTATATATGTATATGTGGCGAAAGCTGCAAACAGTTAATGTTCGTGACTGCATAGAAATTGTGCAGCCGACATTTCCAGTCAAGTTCAATGTATGCAAGACTGCTAGAGGTGAGAGCCGCATATCTAAATTTGATTTCCATATATATTCAATGCGGTTTGATCCTCGATAGTCAGTTTGCCGTCGTACTCTGATGATGATCATGGAAGGTCGAAACGCGTCAGTGCGTTGCAGCTGGCCGTAGTTTTGTTATGTTGTTCGATGACTGGTTAAATACAATGGGATTGGTGTTTACTTCAAGCACGCAAACTTGATTTAAAGAATTGTTACCACCACCCGCGCAATCAATTATTGTTTAAATTGTATTGCCTATATATGTATATGTGGCGAAAGCTGCAAACAGTTAATGTTCGTGACTGCATAGAAATTGTGCAGCCGACATTTCCAGTCAAGTTCAATGTATGCAAGACTGCTAGAGGTGAGAGCCGCATATCTAAATTTGATTTCCATATATATTCAATGCGGTTTGATCCTCGATAGTCAGTTTGCCGTCGTACTCTGATGATGATCATGGAAGGTCGAAACGCGTCAGTGCGTTGCAGCTGGCGGTAGTTTTGTTATGTTGTTCGATGACTGGTTAAATACAATGGGATTGGTGTTTACTTCAAGCACGCAAACTTGATTTAAAGAATTGTTACCACCACCCGCGCAATCAATTATTGTTTAAATTGTATTGCCTATATATGTATATGTGGCGAAAGCTGCAAACAGTTAATGTTCGTGACTGCATAGAAATTGTGCAGCCGACATTTCCAGTCAAGTTCAATGTATGCAAGACTGCTAGAGGTGAGAGCCGCATATCTAAATTTGATTTCCATATATATTCAATGCGGTTTGATCCTCGATAGTCAGTTTGCCGTCGTACTCTGATGATGATCATGGAAGGTCGAAACGCGTCAGTGCGTTGCAGCTGGCGGTAGTTTTGTTATGTTGTTCGACGACTGGTTAAATACAATGGGATTGGTGTTTACTTCAAGCACGCAAACTTGATTTAAAGAATTGTTACCACCACCCGCGCAATCAATTATTGTTTAAATTGTATTGCCTATATATGTATATGTGGCGAAAGCTGCAAACAGTTAATGTTCGTGACTGCATAGAAATTGTGCAGCCGACATTTCCAGTCAAGTTCAATGTATGCAAGACTGCTAGAGGTGAGAGCCGCATATCTAAATTTGATTTCCATATATATTCAATGCGGTTTGATCCTCGATAGTCAGTTTGCCGTCGTACTCTGATGATGATCATGGAAGGTCGAAACGCGTCAGTGCGTTGCAGCTGGCGGTAGTTTTGTTATGTTGTTCGACGACTGGTTAAATACAATGGGATTGGTGTTTACTTCAAGCACGCAAACTTGATTTAAAGAATTGTTACCACCACCCGCGCAATCAATTATTGTTTAAATTGTATTGCCTATATATGTATATGTGGCGAAAGCTGCAAACAGTTAATGTTCGTGACTGCATAGAAATTGTGCAGCCGACATTTCCAGTCAAGTTCAATGTATGCAAGACTGCTAGAGGTGAGAGCCGCATATCTAAATTTGATTTCCATATATATTCAATGCGGTTTGATCCTCGATAGTCAGTTTGCCGTCGTACTCTGATGATGATCATGGAAGGTCGAAACGCGTCAGTGCGTTGCAGCTGGCGGTAGTTTTGTTATGTTGTTCGACGACTGGTTAAATACAATGGGATTGGTGTTTACTTCAAGCACGCAAACTTGATTTAAAGAATTGTTACCACCACCCGCGCAATCAATTATTGTTTAAATTGTATTGCCTATATATGTATATGTGGCGAAAGCTGCAAACAGTTAATGTTCGTGACTGCATAGAAATTGTGCAGCCGACATTTCCAGTCAAGTTCAATGTATGCAAGACTGCTAGAGGTGAGAGCCGCATATCTAAATTTGATTTCCATATATATTCAATGCGGTTTGATCCTCGATAGTCAGTTTGCCGTCGTACTCTGATGATGATCATGGAAGGTCGAAACGCGTCAGTGCGTTGCAGCTGGCGGTAGTTTTGTTATGTTGTTCGATGACTGGTTAAATACAATGGGATTGGTGTTTACTTCAAGCTCGCAAACTTGATTTAAAGAATTGTTACCACCACCCGCGCAATCAATTATTGTTTAAATTGTATTGCCTATATATGTATATGTGGCGAAAGCTGCAAACAATTAATGTTCGTGACTGCATAGAAATTGTGCAGCCGACATTTCCAGTCAAGTTCAATGTATGCAAGACTGCTAGAGGTGAGAGCCGCATATCTAAATTTGATTTCCATATATATTCAATGCGGTTTGATCCTCGATAGTCAGTTTGCCGTCGTACTCTGATGATGATCATGGAAGGTCGAAACGCGTCAGTGCGTTGCAGCTGGCGGTAGTTTTGTTATGTTGTTCGATGACTGGTTAAATACAATGGGATTGGTGTTTACTTCAAGCTCGCAAACTTGATTTAAAGAATTGTTACCACCACCCGCGCAATCAATTATTGTTTAAATTGTATTGCCTATATATGTATATGTGGCGAAAGCTGCAAACAGTTAATGTTCGTGACTGCATAGAAATTGTGCAGCCGACATTTCCAGTCAAGTTCAATGTATGCGAGACTGCTAGAGGTGAGAGCCGCATATCTAAATTTGATTTCCATATATATTCAATGCGGTTTGATCCTCGATAGTCAGTTTGCCGTCGTACTCTGATGATGATCATGGAAGGTCGAAACGCGTCAGTGCGTTGCAGCTGGCCGTAGTTTTGTTATGTTGTTCGACGACTGGTTAAATACAATGGGATTGGTGTTTACTTCAAGCACGCAAACTTGATTTAAAGAATTGTTACCACCACCCGCGCAATCAATTATTGTTTAAATTGTATTGCCTATATATGTATATGTGGCGAAAGCTGCAAACAGTTAATGTTCGTGACTGCATAGAAATTGTGCAGCCGACATTTCCAGTCAAGTTCAATGTATGCGAGACTGCTAGAGGTGAGAGCCGCATATCTAAATTTGATTTCCATATATATTCAATGCGGTTTGATCCTCGATAGTCAGTTTGCCGTATGCAAGTACACATATTGCATGCTATTTAAGCACGGTAATTTACCATGCAAGTCAGTTGTGGCATTTGCCTTCTATCTGCGTTCTGCTGTCGGTGTCACACGTGTGCGCTCTGTCGGCTGTCAATACCTACGCTGGTGATTTGATAGTTTCACCAACAACTAACTACATCCGTGACTCATCTTGTTGCGGGATACCGGAGAGACGAGCCAATTAATGCAGAACTTCAACCAAGTTATCCACACATGATAACAACAGCAGGAACCACAACCAGAGTCCACCCAAGGCTCTAGGACATCTTCATACTCTGAAGACTTCACGCGAACGCATTACCAGGCCCTCTTAAGGGCCCCCATATCAGTAACTTATCTCTATTCAGAGCACCTTAACCGAGTTTGTAACGTCGTACGGCATTTACTTGAAGCCGGGGCGTTTACAAAATTGGCGACCGCGCCAGGATATTGATTATTGTTCTGATTTTTTTGGTATAAATAAAATTGACTTACTTTTTCATCTATTTGGGATAAAAATCGATTAAGATTTGCGTTTTATCTACCGTGATCGTGGTCATCTGTGAATTTTGTTGGGTATATATATATTCGTGGTTTGTGTTGGGGGGATATAATAATAATAGATTGACATTTGTGTTTTCTTTACCCTGATCGTGGTTTTCTGGGAAATCTGTTGGGTATATATTCGTGGATTTGTGGGGATAATAATAATACATCGGCATCAAAGGCCAACGGGGCCTTTGTTCATCTTTTCTACGGCACCGTACGTACTCGTCAAACTCAATTACGGATTTTTGGAAGCAATTCAACTGTGGAAGCCTGTTTTTGGGTAAGCGTTTCGTTAAAGTATATTTATATATTTTCATATTTCTTATAAATTTATGCTTTTAAGATCCTGTAAGATTGTTAAAATGTCGGGTCCAATTTTAGATATTGATGTTCCTGTTTGGGATGGAGATAGTGAGCTATTCTTTATGCGCATAGACTCCGCTTTCTCCCCGTTTCCTGATTATGACAGTCAACAAAAACTGTCGAAGGTTTTTGCTAAACTACTTTCTGAATTGCAGCGACGGATTTATCCTAAGCTTGAGGCCATTAGGAAGCTACCTAATCCCATTTTGGGCCTACAAACGAGGTAGAATCCTTGCTTGGACCCACGGAAACTGAGCAGATAATAAACAAATATGCGCAGTTAGATATGCCAAATCTTGGCCCCATAGAAATACTGAGGGAATTACGGAAATGTTGGTATAAAACCAACATTTCTGACCATGAGGCTAAGGTTGTTTTCATTAACAATCTTCCACAAACATTAAAACTCTTTGCCAGACAGCTCCCCAACACTCTCTCTATAGATGACTTATCTGAGAGATGTGAGTTAGAATATAAGGTTTTGGAACCCAAAGTGAATCCATCATCCTTTTCTTCACCCCCGCAAGATGATAGAATCTCCTCTTTAGAGAGAACAATGGCGAACATGGCCAAAGTTCTAGAAGGATTGGCCATTACCAAATCCGAGATAAATCAAGTGAATGCTCGACCAAAATTTGTTTCCAAGTCAAATTATAATGGTAGGAGGCGATCGAGATCTCCGCAATCCTTCAATAAGTATGCCCCAAAGAACTGGTGTTATAACCAGCAGAAGTTTTTTATGCTTACCAAGTTTGTCTTTGTCGTTCCGAAGAATTTCCGAATGAGTGTCAATTTTCACAGCTGACGGAGAGGACAACAGACCGCAGGCACAAGGGTGCATCAGTATCGGGAAACGTCTGGTGCAGGAAGTAGAAGACCGTACTTTCTGCACATCAACGGCATCAACGGCGCTACAGGGAAGAAGCCAACTACAATCCGACATCCCTGTCGACTCTTTTCGTCCACGCCGAATTTTTCACATAGACAATGCCGGTCGCAATCACCAGCCTACTTGTTTGCATGACCCGGCCAAACAGCCAAACGAACTTCTGCACCTTCTTGATTTCAAAACTGGCGAAAAGTTCATCGTAGACACAGGTGCGGCAGTCTCAGTTCTCAAAGGTGATTCAATGGCCGAGATGTCGCTAGGCGTTCTTCTCGCAACAGCTACAGGCTAGCCCATACCAACATATGGCTGCCGGTACCGCACACTCAACATAGTCTACGACGTGAATTTTCCCACAACTTCATCATTGCCAAGGTCTCACATAATATAATAGGCCTTGATTTCCTTCTAAAATTTCGGCTCATTGCTGATCTTGCCAATCAAAAGATCATCGACCCCTCCACCGGACTTGAACATAGCTTTTGGACACTTGCCTCCGAGCGTTTGGAGTTACAGGTCATTCAGCCAACCCCAGTGCATCATTCAGTAGAGATATCAGCAGCTCTTCGAAAATACAAATCGCTTTTCGATCTTAACAAGTCAGAGCTACGAGTCTCCAACGCGATGCATCATATCGTCACAGAAGGACAACCTATTGCACTCAAGAAGCGACCACTGGCTCCTGCTAAGCTTAAAGCTGCTCAAGAAGAATTCTCAAGGCTTTTGGAAGAGGGAATCATCAGACCATCGACAAGTTCATGTGCGTCACCACTGCACTTAGTCTTAAAATCAAACGGATCGTACAGAGCCTGTGGAGACTACCGTAAGCTAAATTCAGTGACAAAATCTGATGCATATCCTATTCCAAATATGAACACTTTACTTGAAAACCTCAACGGCAGCAATTTCTTCTCAGTGATTGACCTCAGACAAGCGTACCATCACATCCCGGTTGCACCAGAGGATATCGAGAAAACTGCAGTCATCACTCCATTTGGCCTTTTTGAATATCTTTACATGCGTTTTGGACTTAAGTGTGCTACTCAGACATTTCAAAGATTCATAGACAACATACTTCGCGACGACTCTGCTTATTGTATGTCATATCTAGATGACATTATGGTATTCAGTCCAGATCTAGAATCTCATGCGGAACATCTACGAAATGTCCTCTCACGCTTATCCAACCACGGACTCAAGATCAACTGTGACAAGACGCAGATTGCAACTTCATCCGTCGACTTCTTAGGGCATCGTATCACGGCCCAAGGTATTCAACCGTTGCCGTCAAAGACGAATTAATCAAGAATATCAAGTCACCAAGGACTTTGAGCGATTTGCAGAAAATCCTGGGAGTACTAAACAATTATCGCAAGTTCCTTCCAGGACTTTCAAAACAACTTTATCCTTTGTGCAGGCACCTGCGGAACCGAAAAGGACTTAGCAAGAATTCCATCATTGCTTGGTCATCGGAAGACGAGGAATTACTTCGACTTGCCATCAACTCGTTAGCAAATGCCACAATGCTAACGCATCCAGATATCGAAAAGCCATTTCTACTCAAGACAGATGCTTCTGAATTCGCTATTGGAGCCACTTTGGAACAAGAGATCGACGGAGTTCGGAAGCCTATCAGTTTCTACTCGCGTACTCTCCAACCAGTGGAAACGAGGTACGACACTTTCGGCCGAGAACTTCGCGCCATCTACGACGCAGTGCGCCATTTTATCAGCATCATTGGCAGTAGCAGATTTGTTGTTTTCACAGATCATGCACCACTAGTTAGCGCACTTCGAAACGCAACTTCATCTATCGCCAAGTACCCTGCCAGAGTGGAAAGACAGCTTTCTCGTCTAAGCGAATGGCAATTTGACGTCTTTTCACGTCAAGGGCAAACAGAACTTCATTGCAGATGCCCTGTCCAGGCCAGACGTCTCTCTACAACCACCTTCGCCGTCACCATTCACTGTCAACTCCGTGGCACTCAGTGAACCTGCACTTACGCCAACTCCCCTGCGAACTGAACAACGCGGTGACATTCACATTCAAAGATCAATAGCCCGTCACCCAACCAAGTTCATATGCCGTCTGTGGGAAGGCTTATCAATTGTTTACTTCACGGGTACGCAGCCCAACAAGCCAGTTCTGCCGACCAGCCTTCAGAGAAAGGTTTTCGATTCAATTCACTCAATTTCTCACCCAGGAAGCCAAGCGACTGTCCGACTTCTTACAGATCGTTTCTGGGGTCACAGACTTAGGCAGAATGTTAAACGATGGGTCTCAGAGTGTGCAATTTTTCAGAAAAACAAGATCACACGACACACTCGTTCTAAGTTGCAACATTTTCGGTCTACTTCTCGCCTAGCCATCGTCCACATCAACATAGTTCATCTGATAAAGGTTCAAGGTTTCAGCTACCTTCTAACTATGATCGATAGATTTACACGGTGGCCTGTGGCATTACCTCTTGGCACCATTTCTGCAGACGAAGTAACTAACGGTTTTATCTCTGCATGGATATCCAATTATGGTGTTCACAATGAGGTCATCACGGACAGAGGCACTTGCTTCTCATCTGATCGTTTCAAAACCACCTTGCGGTACATGGGATGCATCTTACGCCAGACGACTGCCTACCATCCCCAAGCTAATGGCATGGTAGAGAGAATGCATAGGGAACTCAAAGCAGCTTTAGCATCCTCGTCCATTAATGGCAACTGGGTCGATGCACTACCTTTAGTTCTGCTGGCCATGCGTTCCCGTACTCGTGAATCCATTAAAAAGTCTGCATCACAACTCTTGTACGGCATGGATCTACGCCTGCCTAGTCAGCTCCCACGTCTACTACCGGCACAAGATGACCCACAAAACGAAGCTACCCGCCTTCGACTTCATTTCGGTAACATGTCCGAACAGCAGCCGAGACACACGCCTCGTCCAGTCTTTGTTCACCCACAGCTCCACAGCTGCAAGAGAGTACTCGTTCGCAACAATAATGCTGTTGCACCACTACAACCCAAGTATCGCGGTCCTTACCTGATTTTACTAAGACAGCCAAAATACTTCATCATTATGCAAGGCGCTACACTAACATCAGTAAGCATAGACAAATTGAAACCGTTTATCGAACCACCTGATCCTGAGAGCGTTCAACCTTCTACACACGTCTCAGGCTCTGTCTGCCCACAATCTTAATAACCTGCTTTGTATAACGCGTAATTAATTTTTTTAAACATTAACATTAACTATAAAATTTTTTTTACCCTTTCGTTATTTTTAGTATTCGTCTCACGTGGCATAACCAGCTGTTCTTAGCTAACAATTGTGTAGCATTTTTGAACAGTTCTTTGGTATTATACCATCTCTGAGGCAATGTTCGTGTACATATTTTTATGCAGTTACCTTTGATTTCAATGTATATATTTTTACATTATAATGTATTTCTCACACATGACATTACACTGCCTATTTTGGTATGACCAGTTACTTAGAGCTAACGCTTTCGTGTAGCAACACTAAGTAGTGATCAGCTTCATATCATGGTACAGGCCACTTTCAATGCATATATCAACTTCATCATTTGCATAAAGACCAATCTACAAATGTCATGACCACAACGTCGAGCACTCTAGCTCCTTTGGTCGTATACAAACACATTGACAACGATCCAACCTGTTTAGGTTTTAACTTAAACCTGGCAAATTCAGAGGCGATTTACCTCGAAATCTTCACGCTGCGGCTCCAAAAACTTGCACTGCTCTATTTTGCCTCACGTGCTATGACCGTCCACTAGAGCTAACAATTTGTGTAGCAATTCCTAGTGGTTACCTGGCATCATATCATCGTTGAAGCAACCAACAAGCATATTTAAGCCCAGCACTTATGGTTCATCATATTTTTGCTTAACTTAGTTCGAACTCTGTCATGTATTTCTTATCTAGCCTCGCAGAGAGGAATTCTTTTTCCTTTTTTTCAGAGAGGAAAGTGTTGTAACGACACAAATCAATCGCCGACATATTGTGTAAATTAAATTCAAATTTATTTACGTTGCACCAATGAGAAAAAAGCAAATTGCCGTTTAACCACGTTTAACCACGTTTAACCAATAGTATGCAAGTACACATATTGCATGCTATTTAAGCACGGTAATTTACCATGCAAGTCAGTTGGTCGTATCTGCGTTCTGCCTCGTGTTACACATGTGCGTGCTGTCGGCTGTCAATACCTATGCTGGTGATTTGATAGTTTCACCAACAACTAACTACATCCGTGACTCATCTTGTTGCGGGATACCAGCAAGACGAGCCAATTAATGCAGAACTTCAACCAAGTTGTCCACACATGATAACAACAGCAGGAACTCCGACCAGAGTCCACCCAAGGAACAGAACATCAACTTACATATATATATAACTTACGCGAACGCCGCCAAGGCTCTCTTAAGGGCCCCCATATCAGTAACTAATCTCTATTCAGAGCACCTTAACCGAGTTTGTAACGTCGTACGG
>JAQBSW010011618.1:0-19465 GCA_029291075.1 Eudiplozoon nipponicum
CCCGTTTCCTGATTATGACAGTCATCAAAAACTGTCGAAGGTTTTCGCCAAACTACCTTCTGAATTGCAGCGACGGATTTATCCGAAGCTTGAGGCCATTAGGAAGCTACCTAATCCCATTTTGGGCCTCCAAAACGTAGGTAGAATCCTTGCTGGGACCCACGGAAACCGAGCAGATAATAAACAAATATGCGCAGTTAGACATGCCAAACCTTGGCCCCATTGAGATACTTTAGGGAATTGCGGAAACGTTGGTATAAATACCAACATTTCTGACCATGAGGCTATGGTTGTTTTTATTAACAATCTTCCCCAAGTCACTAAAACTGTTTGCCAGACAGCTCTACCAACTCTCTCTCTTTAGATGACTTATCTGAGAGATGCGAGTTAGAATTTAGGAGTTTTGGAACCCAAAGTGAATCCGTCATCCTTTTGTCCTTCACCACCGCAAGATGATAGGATCTCCTCGTTAGAGAGGACAGTGGCGAACATGGCCAAAGTTCTAGAAGGATTGGCCATTAGGCAAATCCGAGAGTAAATCAAGTGAACTCTCGACCAACATTCGTTTCCACGCCAAATCATGAATGGTAGGCGGCGATCGAGATCGCCGCGATCCTTTAAGAAATATGCTCAAAAGAACCGGTGCTATGATAACCAGCAGTTATTTTATTCATGTAAAGTCTGTCTCTGCTGTTCGGATGAATTTCCAAATGAACGCCAATTTCTACAGTTGACGGGAAGGCCACAGAAAACAGGCGCAGTGGAGCATCAGGATCGGGAAACGTATGGCGCAGAAAGTAGAAGACCGTACTTTCTGCGCATCAACGGCATCAACGGCGCCACTTACAATCTGACATTCCTATTGACTCTTTTCGTCCACGCCGAATATGCCACATAGACAGCCAAACTGACAATGCCGGTCGCAATCACCAGCCTACTTGTTTGCATGACCCGGCCAAACAGCCCAACGAACTTCTGCATCTTCTTGATTTCAGAACTGGCGAAGAATTCATCGTAGACACAGGTGCAGCAGTCTCAGTTCTCAAGGGTGATTCAATGGCCGAGATGTCTCTAGGCGTTTTACTTGCAACAGCTACAGGCGAGCCCATACCAACTTATGACTGCCGGTATCGCACACTCAACATAGGTTTACGACGTGAATTTACTCACAACTTCATCGTCGCCAAGGTCTCACACAATATAATAGGCCTTGATTTCCTTCTGAAATTTCGGCTCATTGTTGATCTTGCCAATCAAAAGATCATCGACCCCTCCACCGACTTGAGCAAAGTTTTTGGACACTTGCCTCCGAGCGTTTGGAGTTACAGGTCATTCAGCCAACCCCAGTGCATCATTCAGCAGAGATATCAGCAGCTCTTCAAAAATACAAGTCGCTTTTCGATCTTAACAGGTCAGAGCTACGAGTCTCCAACACGATGAACCATATCGTCACAGAAGCACAACCTATTGCACACAAGAAGCGATCCCTGGCCCCTGCTCTACTGAAAGCTGCCCAAGAGGAATTTTCAAGACTATTGGTAGACGGAATCATCAGACCATCGAAATGTTTATAGGAGTCACCACTGCACTTAGTCTCCAAATTAAACGGATCGTACAGAGCCTGTGGAGATTACCGCAAGTTAAATTCAGTGACCAAATCTGATGCATATCCTATTCTCAATATTAAAACCTCAATTGATGAAACTCAGTGGCAGCAATTTCTTCTCAGTGATTGACCTCAGACAAGCCTTTCACAACATTTCGTTAACGCTAGAAGATATTGAAAAGACTGCGGTCATCACTCCATTGGGCATTTTTGAATATCTCTACATGACGTTTGGACTTAAGTGTGCTACACAGCCATTTCAAATATTTATGGACAACATTCTACGCGACGACGGCACTTACTGTATGTCATATCTTGATGACATAATGGTTTTCAGTACAGACATAGAATCTCAACGCAAGAATTTACGAAATGTCCTCTCACACTTATCCAACAACGGACTCAAGATCATCTGTGATTAGTCGCAGATTGCAAACTCATCTGTGGACTTCCTGGGGCATCGTATCACGCCACAATGTATTCAACATTTGCAGTTGAAGGTGAATTCAATCAAGAATATCAAGTCAACGAAGGCTGTAAGTGAGTTGCAGAAAATTTTGTGAGTCCTAAACTACTATCGTAAGTTCCTTCTCGTCCTTTGAAGACAACTTTATTCGTTGTGTAGGCACCTGCGGAATCAAAAAGTACCTAGAAAGAACTCCATTATTTCTTGGTCATCTGAAGACGTGGGATTACTTTCACTGGCCATTAACTCGTTAGCAAAATTTACAATGCTAACGCATCCAGATTTTCAACGACCATTTATTCTCACGACAGACGCTTATGAGTTCGCTATTGGAGCCACGTTGGAACAAGCGATCGACGGAGTTCAGAAGCCTATCAGTTCTTACTCGCGTACTGTCAAAACGGTAGAAACAAGATACGACACTTTTGGTCGAGAACTCCTCACTATCCACGACGCAATGCGCCATTTTATCAGCATCATTAGCAGCAGCAAATTTGTTGTTTTCACCGATCATGCACCATTAGTCAGTGAACTTCGAAACGCGACTTCAACTGTCCCCAAGTACTCTGTCAGACAGCTGTCTTGTCTGAGCGAATGGCAATTCGACATTTGCATGTCAATGGCTACAACCACATTCGCCGTCGCTATTCGCAGTCAACTCTGTGACACCCTGTCAACCTGCACTAACGCCATCCCTTCTGCAAACGGAGCCGCACGGCGACACTCACATTAAACGACCAGTAGCCCGTCATCTCACCAAGTTCGTATTCCGTGTCTGGGAACGCTTACCTATTGTTTACTTGTCGGGTACGGAGCCCAAAAAGGCAGTTCTGCCGACCAGCCTTCAGAGAAAAGTTTACGCCTCAATTCACTCTATTTCTTAATTGGGAAGCAAAGCGACTATCCGACTTCTTACAGATCGTTTCTGGGGTTACATGCTCAGGCAGAACGTTAAACGATGGGTCTCCGAGTGTACAATTTGCCAGAGAAACAAGATTACATGGCACACTCGTTCAAAGTTGCAACATTTCCGAACTACTTCTCGTCTAACCATCGTCCACTTTGACATAGTTCATCTGACAAGGGTTCAAGGTTTCAGCTACCTTCTAACTATGATTGATAGGTTAACACGGTGGCCTGTGGCATTACCCCTTGGCACCATTTCTGCAGACGAAGTAACTAACGGTTTTATCTCTGCATGTATATCCAATTATAGTGTTCATAATGAGGTCATCACTGAGAGAAACACTTGCTTCTCATCGGATCGTTTCAAAATCACCTTGCGGTACATGGGATGCACCTTACGCCAGACAACTGCCTGCCATCCACAATCTAACGGTATGGTAGAAAGAATGCATAGAGAACTCAAAGCTGCTTTAGCATCCTCGTCTATTAATGGAAATTGGGTTGATGCACTACATTTAGTTCTGATTACCATGCGTTCCCGCACTCGTGAATCCATTAAAACGTCTGCGTCACAACTTTTATATGACATCAATCTACGCCTGCTTAGTCAGCTCCCACGACTACTACCCGCACAGGATGACTCAAAAGACGAAGCTACTCGGAATCTGGTGCTTTACCCACTGAGCCATCCTGCCACTTTACACTGCACACAATTTTCAGTTATATACTAACTAATGTAACATGGCTAGTCTATTTTTCCTTTAGGTGGAGCTCATATGGCATCCATTTAGACCAAAGTTCCAACTAACCATCCCCAATGTGTCCCTACTGAACAGACACCACACTACATGGGGAAGTGGTATTGAAATTAACATTTATATAATTAAACGAACATTGGTTGCTCGGGTGGTGATGACAATTATTATAAACAAGGTAGCGGTCTTGATATAAATACCTTACCCATTAATTACTTACATATGTCAGTATAAACTAAGAATTGTATAGTGTATAAAAGGCTATTCATCCAGTAGACCGGTTTCGTCCTTATTGAGAACTCATCATGTACTGGCCAGAATTTGCCGCGGACAGGATTCGAACATGAGCACGTCTGCTTCGGAATCTGGTGCTCTAACCACTGAGCCATCCTGCCGCACATAACACTACACACAATTTTCAGTTATATACTAACTAATGTAACTTTGTAACAATTCTTAGTTTATACTGAAATATGTAAGTAATTAATGGGTCAGGTGTTTATATCAAGACCGCAACCTGGATTATAATAATTGTTATCACCACCCGCGCAACCAATGTTCGTTTAATTATATAAATTTTCATTTCAATACCACTTCCCCATGTAATGTGGTGTCTGTTCAGTAATGACAGATTGGGCATGGTTAGTTGGAACTTTGGGTCTAAATGGATGCCATATGAGCTCCACCTAAAGGAAAAATTGACTAACCAAGTTACATTAGTTAGTATATAACTGAAAATTGTGTGTAGTGTAGTGTGCGGCAGGATGGCTCAGTGGTTAGAGCACCAGATTCCGAAGCAGACGTGCCCAGGTTCGTATCCTGTCCGCGGCAAATTCTAGCCAGTACTTGATGAGTTCCCAATAAGGACGAAACCGGTCTACTGGATGAATTGCCTTTTCTACACTATACAATTCTTAGTTTATACTGAAATATGTAAGCAATTAATGGGTAAGGTGTTTATATCAAGACCGCAACCTTGATTATAATAATGGTTATCACAATTCGCGCAACCAATGTTCGTTTAATTATATCGTGGTCCTTACCCGATTTTGCTCAGACAACCAAAATACTTCATCATTATACAAGGCGCGACACCGATATCAGTAAGCATAGACAAGTTGAAACGATTTATCGAACCGCCGGATCCTAGGAATATACAACCTTCTACACACGCCTCAGGCTCTTTCTGCCTACAATATCAACCTGGCAATGAATTGCTTTGCATAACGGGTAACTGATATTTTTTTAACTTCAATTTTTTGTTATTCTAAGTATAAAGTTTTTAACTTTATGCGCACCACTTGCGTCCTTTGTCACGCAACGTGACCTCTATGTATCCACATGATTCATTTATCTTTTCACACTCACTTGTCTCACGTGGTATAACCATCTGTTCTTACCCAACATTTATGTAGTATTTTTGAACAGTTCTTTGGTATTATGTTAACTCTGCGGCAATGTTTGAGTACACTTTTTATCGTTACCATTTGATTTTCATGTATATATTTTTACATTTTAACTTGTGGCTCACACCTGAGCTCACTCTACCTATTTTGGTTTGACCAGCTACCTATAGCTAACGCCATGTGTAGCAACACTAAGTAGTCATTGGCTTCATATCATGGTACAGGCCACTTTCAATGCATATCTGAACTTCATCAGTTGCACAGTGACCACTCAACAAATATCATGAACACAACTGCGAGCACACACTAGCTCCTTTAATCGAATTCAAACTCATTGACACCGATCCAGTCTGCCCAGGTTTTAATTTAGACCTGGCAACTTCTGTGGCAATCTACCTTAAAATCCTCAGGCTGCAGCTCTCAAAATCTCAAACGGCTCTATTTTGCCTCACGCGTAAAGACTGGCCACTATAGATAACAACTTATGTAGAAATTCGTAGTGGTTATTTGGCATCACATCATTGTTGAAGCAACCAACAAGTATGCTCCAGCTCAGCATTTACGGTACATTAAAAAATCTTATAGCTAGGGGTAGAATAATAACCAATTGCTTAACTGGGTTCGAACTCTGCCCTACGTTACCAATCAAGCCTCGAGGAGAGGAATGTTTGTCTTATTTTCAGGGAGGAAAGTGATGTAACGGCTCAGAATAATTCGCCGACATATTTCCAAAATAAAATTAAAATTACATTTACGCGGCACCAATTAAAACAAGCGAAATTTGGCGTTAGCCAATTGCGTACGAGCTTTAGTTTTCAAATCTATATAAGCACGGTGCATTTACTATGCTTGTCATTAGCACGTTTGACTTCTTCTGTGCACTAACTTTGCTTGCTGTCTCACGTCATTTTGACTGTTTACCAAAGCTGACATCTGAACTAGCATAATTTACGCTGTGACACCTAGTCACTCAGATTTTTGGTCACGCCAATATTTTTGCTGCGTAACTAGTCAAACGGATAGATCATCTATTTATTAGACCTCTACGTGTTCCAGTCACCACGGTGTTGCCGCAGATCTTCAATAAGACAATTCTGAGTCTTCACACAGCCACTCACCGTCTGATTTTGACGCCACAACGAAGGAACACCAGCCAGTCAACCTGAGCCAGCCTCAAGTGTCTCAGAGTACTTCTAGACACTGCTACACTACCTAACTTTCTCGACATTTTCCAAAAACGCAATTTCCGGTCCTAATAAAGGTCACTCACAGTAGCTGTATCTCATATTCCACGGGTCTTAACCTTTTTTATAACGTCGCATGGCAATTACTTGCAGCCGTGGCGTTTAAACTATTGTAACGGCTCAAGAAAAATTCGCTGACATATTGCGTAAATGAAATTCGAATTTAATTTACGTGGCACCAATTAAAAATTATCTAAATTTGCCGTTAGCCAATGGCGTGCGAGATTTCGATTTAAGGCTTTTTAAGCACGGTGAATTTATCATGCCAGTCAGTTGTCGCGTTTGCCTTCTGCTGTGCGATACGTGTGCGTGCTGTCTGCTCTCGTCACCTACGCTGATGTTTGGACTTGCTTCATACACATTGGAAATTTCAGTCACGTCAATCGTGTTGCTGCACAACTAGTGAGACGAAGCAAAATCTAGGCATTGGACTCTCAAGTGAGCCAGTAACTGCAGATCTTCGACGATATTATTCAGCTACTCACTCGCCACTGATGTCAACGCCACAACAGAAAGAACAACAATCCAGTCAACCAGAGCTGGTCTCAAGTGCCTAGGAGTATTTCTGGACACTGTTACACTACCTAACTTTCTCGGCATTTGCCGGAGAACGCTATAACGGCCCAAATAAGTGCCTCAATCGGTACACAAACTCAGATATATTGGCTCCTAACTGACTTTGTAACGTCGCACGGCATTTACTTGAAGCAAGGGCGTTTACACTATTTCTCTTTCTAAATAATAGATATATGATTATTCAAATTAATACTAAACAATCACATCTGTTTATTTTAGCAACCGAAATTTCACAAGTTTATTTTCTAGCTCTGTTATTATATAAAATCATATATACAACTTTGAAGACAGTGGTCCTTAAAGGCCACATCTATAAAATTACCGACGAATTAAAAATTATATTCCAAAATGACCCATAAAATCAGTTTTTTCTAAGAATAATATAACAATAGATGTTATCACATTGAGTAGGTTCTTGTTATCACTTTATTTGAGGATTAATATAAAAGCCAAGCGTGAACAACTGATAGTAGAAAAGTATATAACAATAATTATCTTTATCATTCTGTGCTTAATGTTGGTTTCGAGATCAAGTTTTAGCAAGAAATTAAGGACCTCGCAGAAAACTAGGCAGTGTACGAATTTTGCTGATAGACACATAGAGTAGATTGTTGACTGCGCTAAGTAAATATAGGCAGTAATAAATTGTAAAGTACTATGCAAATATATTTAGTTACAAATTTCATCATTTGGGATAAGTTTATCTTGGATTTTGCTATTGCAGCTTGGACCTTAATAAAAATGTCAATGAAAGATGCTCTCATTGGTGCAAAGTATAGTTAGGAATCATATTAGCCAGGCGGCGTACAAAGTTTATGCTTGTGTGCTAAAATTTGTAGCTTTGCAATCATTACGGTTTAGAAGGTTGTGTTTCTCTATCAAAATTGTTCATCTGAACCAATAGTCAGGAGTGTATACCAGTCCGATAAAGGAAAAGCATGACATAGAAACAAGGTTTTTATCATTTGTTATCATACCTCCGTTAATAGGGAAACTCGCTGGCAACTTTTTTCTTTTTCTGGAATATATAAGATTTATAATCAATTACCAATTTAGTTGGAATATATGTATTCTACTAAAATTTCGTTAAAACAACTAAGCTGAAAAATTAAGGAAGACCTGTGACGCAAATGACCTGATAGATTTTATGATTGAATAGGCGTAGACGTTAAATCTGTAGTATTTCCTACTTTATATGATAACAGTAATTTTAAATCTACTATATATATATATATATATATATATATATATATAATCTATATTTTTCAGTGTGAGTAAATTATTGTTGTGTCGTAATGCTTGTTGATATGATATTGTAAATTAATACATTTCATTATACTTGTGAATGACTAATGTACAACTTCTTAAATATAATTTATATTATAATTATGCCAAAGCCTATTTATTTGTATTTTACAAATTTAAATAGCGTAAAATCTTTTTACCTTTTTGAATATACCCATCTGAGTCAAATGTCATTATTATATTGTTCAAATGGCTTTACTTCAAAATATTTGGTAGGTCTTATGGGGATAGTATCCAAATTATTAATTTTATTCTATTCTATTAAAGGAACGCATACGAAAAATTAGAAAATTTGGTTAACTTCCCTAAAACAAAACTACATAGACGAAATCATTCATGAGTCTGCGGATGCGCAGATTGTTTAATGCTTTTAAGTTGGTTAAAACTCTAATCTGCTAAGGCTGAAATTACTTAAACTGTCTAAACTAACGACAAATGAGTAACTAGACAAGCTGAATAGCAAAAAATGATTTAATAGTATTTAAAAATAGATTTTCTTGGCCATGATAAGACTTTTCTTTAGATGAAAGTTGCAGTTCAAAGAAGATAAAACTAGATAGTAATGTTATAACATTATTTGAAAAGAAACATGTAACTGATGGCAAGTAGATCCATTCGATGTAGCAGAATGCATGGAATGAGGTGGAATAAAAGCTGCAATAATAAAGCTTCAATAAATTGCCAAAGTTAAATGTGGAGAAAAGATGATGGAAAAATCGACTCGAATTTGTACTATAGGACTGTTAAAAAACTAAAAATTTCTATAATTAAACGATTATTAGTTGCGCGGGTGATGACAAAAATTGAAATTTAATAGAAAATGAAAAGCTGGTATTATCAGTGGATAAGAACGAAAGCTTTTTTATATTCGAATTAGAAGACCTACTGATGTGCAAATTGAAGAACTTCCAACATAATTTTTAAATAAAGTTTGCGAGCTTTATGTAAACACTAATCCCATTGTATTTAACCCATCGTCGTACAGCATAACAAAACTAATGCCAGTCTCACACACTGCCGCGTTTCAAAATACCATGATCATCATCAGATTAAGACGGCATAGTGACTAGCGGTGATAAAGACGCATTGCAAATATATGGAAAGAAAAATTAAACATGCGGCTCTCAGCTGTAGTAATCTCGAATTCAATGTGGTTTGATCCTCGTTAGTCAGTTTGCCATCGTACTCTAATGATATTCATGGAAAGTTGAAATGCGTCAGTGCGTGCGACTGGTGGTAGTTTTGTTATTTTGTTCGAAGACTGGTTAAATTCGATTGGATTAGAGTTTACTCCAAGCTCGCAAACTTGATTTAAATAATTGTTACCACCGCAAGAGCAATCAATTATTGTTTAATCCGTATTGCCTTTATATATATATATATATATATATATATATATATATATATATATATATATATATATGAAACAACTACAAAACGTTAATGTCCGGACAGAATGAAATTGTGCAGCCAGAAGGCATTTCTCTTATTAAACAAACACTATATATGCACGTGCATGGAGCACATGAAAACACTCACTAGCAACGATATATATATATATATATATATATATATATATATATGCTGCAATTGGCAGATAAGCCTTATCACCAGTTTAGTACAGCCTCAAATTACCGGTATACAAAATCTCATCCATTGCAGAATATTTGTATGTGAGAGAAAGTATCGAACATGTCTGTTATAGCTGTAATGTTACGATGTCACGGTAATTAAAGATAGAATATTAAACTAAAAAAGGGACAAAAATGAACATCAGATACTTTTATTAGGTAGAGAACTATTATAAATGCAAGTGCATATAAGGTTTTGCGCATCTAATAAAAATTATTTCAAATATGATCTAAAGGATAAACCAAAGACAGCAAGTTATCTCGATAGAAAGGGAATGAAGGCCAGAGCAAAGCTAAATACCGAGGGAAAGGAAGAGATATCAATTTATCAAAAGCACATATATACATGTACTGTAGGAGGTTTCGTAGTTATTGTAAGAGGTTTTGCAGGATAACTGTCTATTATATGATGCTATACGATTTCTACATATGCCTGGTAGCTGATATTGATATATGTGCTTATGATTAGTCCCCGACATTTTTCCTATGGGTGATGTGAGAAGGCTAAGTCGAAGAACCATACTTTTATTGAATATAATGTAGCAAAGTAAATTCAAATTCAATATTAATCCAAGTAGACCGTGCTCAAGACGGCAACGAAATAATATATTGTCAACACAAATGACTGTTTTGTATAAAAGTAGTCACAATAAACACAATAAATAAATCCTTAATGTCTCGGCAGAATTGACATTTTTTGTGAATGAGAAATTATTAAAAATATATAAATCCAGAATGTTTTGGCTGAATAATTTTTATGTTAATGATTGAAAGAGGAAGAAGATATAAATACAGAAAGCCTTAGGAGTATAGTTTAGAGTCACTGATAATTGATGAAGAGCCCAAAATATGTAAATCCTGGCTTTGGCAGCTATAACACATTAATCCACTGCATGCTACCGGCGTTTTGCGCGCGGGTGTGTTTTATTATTAAACAAAACCCTATTAATTACAATTAAATTTACGGTTCAAGATATCTTAATTAAAAGTGCTTGAAACTAACAGAGATTATTCCTAAAATCGCAGGTAAGAGAAATATATGGTATAAAAGCATAATTAGCATACGTGACCTTAAAGAAAATTGTATTTATCAAAATTGAGCTTGGTTTGGTTGTAACGCAGAGATGTGCGTTACATACACCCCCAACAATGGAAATTAGTACACAATGAAAAGGCTAACCTTACAGGAGAAGTTATGGCCCTGCCGTAACCAGTAAACACTGATGTTGGCTCTGTTGTCACTGATTCTGGTTCCACTATTTCTCGTGGCGGCGTGACGGCATCAGTTGGCTCGGTTGCTGGTGAGATGTCAAGCGTTAGCCCGTGGTCAGCAAAACTATCTGATAGGTCTACATCTTGGAACATTGGATCATTTGGATCATCTTTCTGTGCTGCTTGCAATTTTTGAGTACTTATATGTAAAGAACACAGGATAGAAGCACAGAGTTCTGTAGGACGGCTTAGGGAGTCTGCATCCACGTTCTGTGATCCTTTGACGTGTGTGACTTCATATTCATACTCGTGTATTCGTGTAAGTTGTGAGTTGACACGTCGTGAATATAAATACTCTTTTTTTCCTCTGAGTATCGAAAGTAGAGGAAGGTGGTCGGTGTAGATCTTGAACTTTTGGCCATCCAGGTAGGTGTGGAAGTGTAGGATCGACCGTTAGATTGCGAGTAACTCTTTCCCTGGTTTATCATATCGCGTCTCGCGAGGGGCGGTGTACACCATTGATCGACTGTTGAAGTACTGCGCCTGTGGCAACGTCGAATGCTTCAGTGATCAATTCAAAAGGTTGAGACCAATCAGGGGAATGAAGCATGGTCGTCTTGCATAAAGCCCTTTTGGCATCCTTGTAAGCCTGTATGTCGTCCACGTTGAGCTCAATCAGTTGTGATTTCTCGACAAAAAGGCTTTCTGGCACGAGATATTTGTGAAGAGGTGTCTGTAACTTGGCAAGACAAGGTACGAATTGAGAGTTGTAATTCATCTTGCCCAAGAAACGTCGTAACGCTCGAACGGTGCTTGGAGGCTGTAGATCTTGAATGTCACGAACCTTAGCAGGTAGAGGTGTCATGCTTTTCTCGGAAATTTGATGACCGAGGAATTCATTTGATGTTTGTGCAAAGACACATTTGTTTCCATGAAGCCCGAGGCCATGGTCTGCTAGACGTGCGAGTAGAATTTTAATATGCTGCATATGTGCGGACATTGAGTTTGAAAATACCAGAATGTCGTCTAAGTAGGGAATAACAAAAGGTAGACCATCTAGTATTTCGTCCATAATGCGTTGAAATGTTTGAGATTCGTTCTTTAGACCAAAAGGCATAAAATGATATTCGTGTGTGCTACTCCAGTGAATCTAAGTGCAGTATAGGATACAGAGTTTTTGTCCATCGGTACTTGATAGTAGGCTTTCACTAGGTCGAGGTATGAGTACACAGCATAACCGATAGCAGATCTGAGTAGGTCAGCTGGAATTTGCAGGTTGTACGATTTAGACTGTGTGTAAGAATTGAGAATACGATAATCTCCCGATCTGGTTCCAGGCGCTGCTTGACGGCTTGTTGCAGGCTTTGCCATGGCTGCAAACATCTTCCCTTAGTATATTGGTGCAGGATATCATTTAGTCCGCGTCTGAAGAACATTTGAATTGTCTCCCAAGCCCTCAAAAATATTGAGCCCTCATCTGTTATATTGTACACCTTGGCCAATAAAGTGAAATCGTCGATCCACTGGTCAAGGTAGTCTGGATCGAATTGGCATATCTTGTACTGGATCCATGTTGTGGTGCGCCTTGTTGCTGGGCTCGCCACTGGGCTTCCTGCATTTCCTGAGCTGGACGTCATCTTGAGTGTGTGTGTGCTGTCGAGTATAGATGGCAGTGTTACATCGTCCTTACCCGTCATTGTGTGGCTGTCTTCGAGAATTGTGATCTCGAGAGGGTGGTTCGCTGTGATTTGTGGCTCAGAATTTGTTTTCTTGTGTATTTTCCCTGATTTACCGGTTTCACTCTTCCGTGGCATTCATCTGATTTGCTTAGGCTAATGGAAGGACTAGCGCCCGGTTGATATTCTTATAGGCTAGATGCTGATAAATTCTTTATTAGCAGTGCGTTTGATGAAAAGGGGCACAAGTTATGTAGGAGTTTTTGTAGTTATTGTAAGAGGTTTTGCGCGGTAGCTGTATATTTAGTGATGCTATATCATTCCTACATATGCCTGGTAGCTGATATTGAGATCCGTGCTTATGATTAGTTCCCGACCTTTTTCCGATGTGTGCTGTGAGAAGGCTAAGTCGAAGCATCATACTTTTATTGTATATAAGGTTGCAAAGTAAATTCAAATTCACCGTTAATCTAAGTAGACTGTGATCTAGACGACGACAAAATAGTATATTCCGGCTTTGATAGCTAAAACATAGTTATATACTGGAAGGTACTGGCGTTTTGCGCGCCGGATTTGCATTATCTGGCAAATGCCGAGAAGATCAGTCATTGTAGCAGTGTCCAGAAGTACACCTAGACACTTGAGACAAGCTCTGGTTGACTTGGGTTGTGGTTCCTTCTGTTGTGGCGTTGAAATCCGTGGTGAGAGATTAGTGGAGTAAACTTGTTAGAGTTCTGCAGTAACTGGCTCATCTCACTAGTTGTATAGCAACACGAGTGGCGTGACTGAAATTGCCTATTTGTGTGAAGCAAGCCGAAAAATCAGCGTAGGTGACAATAGCAGACAGAACGTCACAGTAACGCACAGAAGAAGGCAAACACGACAACTGATTTGCATGGTAAATTCACCGTACTTAAATAACCTTGATTAGTTGCTCGCTCATCATGGGTTAACGGCAAATTTCTCTTTTTTTCTCATTGGTGCAGCGTAAATTAAATTGAATTTAATTACGCAATATATCGGCGAATTGCTTTGTGTCGTTACATCAATTTCCTCTCTGAAAAAAGAAAAAAATTCCTCTCGGCGAGGCTAGATAAGAAATGCATGGCAGAGTTCGAACCAAGTTAAGCAACTGGTTACTATTCTGCCCATAAATGCTGGGCTGAAGTATGCTTGTTGATTGCTTCAACAATGATATGATGCCAAGTAACCAGTTGGAATTGCTACACAAATTGTTAGTTGTAGTGGCCGGTCACACCGCGTAAGGCAAAATAGTGCAGTGCAAGATTTGGCAGCCGCAGCGTGAAGATTTAGAGGTAGATCGCCATTGAAGTTGCAAGGTTGAAGTTAAAACCTAGGCAGGCTGGATCGTCGTCAATGCGTTTGTATACGATCAAAGGAGCTAGAGTGTGTGCTCGACTTTGGGGTCATGATATTTGTAGAATGGTCTTTGTGCAATTGATGAAGTTGAGATATGCATTGAAAGTGGCCTGTACCATGATATGAAGCTGATAACTACTTAGTGTTGCTATACGAAAGCGTTAGCTCCAAGTAGCTGGTCATACATAAATAGGCAGTGTAATGTCATGTGTTAGAAATACATTATAACATAAAAATATGTACATTAAAATCAAAGGTAACTGCATAAAAAATATGTACACGAACATTGACTCAGAGATGGCATAATACCAAAGAACTGAACAAAAATGCTACACAATTCGGATTTGACCGCATTTTTCTTGTGCGGGACAATTGTTAGCACTCATAGGTCGGCAAAATCTTGAACCTTTTGTCTTTTCAGATGATGTAATTTTTGGCCTCAGTTGATGGGTTCTCACTTGTCCCTTCTCCTTTAAGCCTTCCATTAGCTGATTGTCTGAAAGCGCTTTAGGATCAAGATCCGCCATTGATCTTTCACCAATATTTCGAGAAGTTATTTCCAGTCTCATCTTCAGGGTTGACACAATACGCACAGGAGTAAAACACAACTTGTGGCAAATGTGGTATCCTCATTCAAGACAGATATATTTATATATATTTTATTTTAATTGTCTTCCTAATATCCGGTGAAAGATCAATGGCGGATCTTGATCCTAAAGCGCTTTCAGACAATCAGCTAATTGAAGGCTTAAAGGAGAAGGACAAGTGAGAACCCATCAACTGAGGCCAAAAATTACATCATCTGAAAAGATAAAAGGTTCAAGATTTTGCCGACCTATGAGTGCTAACAATTGTCCCGCACAAGAAAAATGCGGTCAAATCCGAAACGAAAAGGACAGCACTGAGAAACAAAATAATACATCTTTTAAAATGCTACAGAATTGTTAGCTAAGAACAGTTGGTTATGCCATCTGAGATAAATGCCAAAAAAACGTAAAGTAAAAAAATTTCATACCTAGAGTAAAGCCAAATTAATGTTAAATAAAATCAATTACGCGTTATGCAAAAGCAAGCTATTGAGATTGTAGGCAGATGGAGCCTGAGACGTGTGTAGCAGTTTGACTGCTCTCAGAATCAGGCGGTTCGATAAACGGTTTCAACCTTTCTATGCTTACTGAGGTTGGTGTTGCGCCTTGTATAATAATGAAGTATTTGGGTTGCCTGAGCAAAATCGGATAGGGACCGCGATACTTTGTTTGTAATGGTGCAACAGCAGTGTCGTTGCGAAAGAGTACTCTCCTGTATTTGTGGAGCTGCGTGTGAACGTAGACTGGACGAGGTGTATGTCTCGGCTGCTGTTCAGACATGTTACTGAAATGAAGTCGTAGGCGGGTAGCTTCGTCTTGTTGGTCATCCTGGTGACGGGTAGTAGACTGGAGAGCTGACTGGGCGGGTGTAGATCCATGCCATACAAGAGTTGTGAGGCAAAGGTTTTAATGGATTCACACGTACAGGAACGCATGGCAAGCGGAACTAAAAGTAGTACATCGACCCAGTTGCTATTAATAGACGAGAATACTAAAGCAGCAATGAGTTCCCTATGCATTCTCTATACCATACCGTTAGCTTGGTGATGCTAGGCAGTCGTCTGGCGTAAGGTGCATCTCATGTACCAAAAGTTGGTTTTGAAACGATCCGATGAGAAACAAGTGCCTCTGTCAGTGATGACCTCATTGGGAACACCATAGTTGGATATCCATGCAGAGATAAAACCGTTAGTTACTTCGTCTGCAGAAATGGTGCCAAGAGGTAATGCCGCAGGCCACCGTGTAAATCTATCAATCATAGTTAGAAGGTAGTTGAAACCTTGAACCTTTGTCAGGTGAACTATTTCGATGTGGACGATGGCTAGGCGAGAAGTAGTTCGAAAATGTTGCAACTTAGAACGAATGTGCCGTGTGATCTTGTTTTTCTGGCAAATGGCACACTCGGAGACCCATCGTTTAGCGTTCCAGCTAAGCCTGTGACGCCAAAAACGATTTATGAGAAGTCAGACAGTTGCTTTGCTTCCTGGGTAAGAAATTAAGTGAATTGAGTCGTAAACCTTTCTCTGAAGGCTGTTGGGCAGAACTGGCTTGTTGGGCTGCATTCCCGTGAATTAAACAATTGGTAAACCTTTCCAGAGACGGCATATGAACTTGATTGGATAACGGGTTACTGATCATTGAATGCAAATGTCACCGCGCTGTTCCGTTTGCAGGAAGGATGGCGTTTGTGCAGGTTCACTGAGTGTCACGGAGTTGAAAGTGAATGGCGACGCCGAAGGTGGTTGTAGCGAGACGTCTGGCCTGGAAAGGGCATCTGCAATGAAGTTTTGTTCACTCTTGACATGAAAGATGTCGAATTGTCATTCGCTTAGACGCGAAAGCTGTCTTTCCTCTCTGGCATTGTACTTGGCGATAGTTGAAGTTGCGTTTTGAAGTGCGCTAACTAATGGTGCATGATATGTGAAAACAACAAATATTCTACTTCCAATGATGCTGAAAAATGGCACACTGCATCGTGGATGGCGAGGAGATCTCGACCGAAAGTGTCGAATCTCCTTTCTACTGGCTGAAGATTACGCGAGTAGAAACTGATAGGCTTCCGAACTCCGCCGATCTCTTGTTCCAAAGTGGCTCCAATAGCGAATTCAGAAGCGTCTGTGATGAGTAGAAATGGTCGTTGAAAATCTGGATGCCTAAGCATTATGTCATTTGCTAACGAGTTGATGGCTAACGAAGTAATGATGGTTGAATACATTGTGGCGTGATACGATGTCCTAGGAAGTCCACGGATGTAGTTGCAATCTGCCTCTTTTCACGGTTGATCTTGAGTCAGTGGTTGGATAAGTGCGAGAGGATATTTTGTAAATGCTTTGCCTAAGTCTGGACTGAATACCATTATGTCATCGAGATATGACATACAGTAAGAGGCGTCGTCGCAAAGTATGCTGTCCATGAATCTTTGAAATGTCTGTGTAGACTACTTAAGTCAAAAAGACATGTAAAGATATTTGAAAAGTCCAAATAGAGTGACAACAGCAGTCTTTTCAATATGTTCTGGCGCTACCGGGATGTGGTCGTAGGCTTGTCTGAGGTCAATCACTGAGAAGAATTTGCTGCCGTTGAGTTTTTCAAGTAAGGAGTTAATATTGGGAATAGGATACGCATCAGATTTTGTCACTGAATTTAACTTGCGGTAAACTCCACAGGCTCTGTACGATCCGTTTGATTTGGAGACTAAGTGCAGTGTTGACGCCAATGAACTTTTTGATGGTCTGATGATTCCCCCTTTCAACAGCCTTGAAAATTCATCTTAGGCAGCTTTCAGTTTAGCAAGGGTCAGTGGTCGCTTCTTGAGTGCAATAGGTTGTCCTTCTGTGGCGATATGGTGCATCGCGTTGAAGACTCGTAGCTCTAACTTTCTGAGATTGAATAGCGACTTGTGTTCTCAAAAAGCTGCTAATATCTCTGCTAAACGATGCATTGGGATTGGCTAAATAACCTGTAACTCCAAACGTTCGGAGGCAAGTATCAAAAAACTTTGCTCAATTTCGGTGGAGGGGTCGATGATCTTTTGATTGGCAAGATCAACAATAAGCCGAAATTTCAAAATGATATCAAGGCCTACTATGTTTTGTGAGACCTTGTCGATGATGAAATTGTGAGTAAATTCACGCCGCAAACCTATGTTGAGTTTGCGATACCGGCTGCCATAAGTAGGTATGGGCTTATTTGAATCTGTTGCTAGTAAAACGCATAGCGACATCTCGGCCATTAAATCACTCTTGAGAACTGAGACTGCTGCACCTTGTCTACGATGAATTCTTCGCCAGTTCTTAAATCAAGAAGGTGCCGAAGTTCGTTGGGCTGTTTGGCCGGAGCATGCAAACAAGTATGCCGGTGATTGCGACTGGCATTGTCCGCTTGGCAATCTATGTAGTAAATAAGACATGGACGAAAAGAGTCGATAGGAATGTCGGATTGTAAGTGATTTCTTCCTTGTGGCGCCGTTGATGCGCAGAAAGTACGGTCTTCTACTTTCTGTGCCATACGTTTTCCGATCCTGATGCACCACTGCGCCTGTTTTCTGTTGTCTTTCCCGTCAAGTGTGGAAATTGACTTTCATTCGGAAATTCTTGGGAACGCCATAGACAGACTTGACATGAATAAAAAACTTCTGGTGATTATAGCACCAGTTTTTTGGGGCAAAGCTGTTAAAGGATTGCGGGGATGCTGATCGCTGCCTACCGTTATAATGTGTTTTGGACGTAAAATTTGGTCAAGCACTCACCTGATTTAGCTCGGATTTCGCTATGGCCAATCCTTCTAGAATTTTAACCATGTTCGCTACTGTACTCTTTAAAGAGGAGAGCCTATCATCCTGCGGGGGCGGACAAAACCATGACGAATTCAACTTAGGTTCCAAAATCCTAAATTCTAACTCACAGCTCTCAGATAAGTCATCTATAGAAAGAGTGTTGGGGAGCTGTCTGGTGAATAATTTTAGTGATTGTGGAAGATTGTTAATAAAAACAACCTTAGCCTCATGGTCAGAAATATTGGTTTTATACCAAAGTTTACGTATTTCCCTTAAAATCTCCATAGGGCCAATGTTTAGCATGTCAAACTGCGCGTGTTTATTTATTATCTGTTCGGTTTCTTTGTCACCCAGCAGGGATTCTACTTCATTTTGTAGGTCAAAAATGGGATCAGGTAGTTTCCAAATGGCCTCAAGCTTCGGATAAATCTGTCGCTGCAATTCAGAAGGTAGTTTAGCAAGACCCTTCGACAGTTTTTGATGACTGTCATAATATGGAAATGAGGAAAAAGCGGAATCTACGCGCATAAAAATAGTTCGCTATCTCCATCCCAAACAGGAATATCAATATCTAAAATTGGACCTGACATTCTAATAATCTTTTTTTAAGAATAAAATAGATTATCTTTATTTGGATTCAAACCACACATGTTCCATCAAATAATAATATTGGAAAATGTACAATATAAAAAAGATATCACATCACATAAATATGTGCAATTAGTCTCATGTAGATAAGTAAATCTCACTAGTTGTACTGTACAATATATCAACATCAGAAAGTTCGGCTGTAAAGAGTAATAGATTCATCATCAAAAATAGGAAAAATTAAGGTATAATTCGAGTGTAACATTATGCAAAAAATGAGAACCATGACTAGCAATTGATTGTATGTATTGTTGACTAACATGATGATATAATGCATAACATTTCAATTTTA
>JAQBSW010011619.1:0-19461 GCA_029291075.1 Eudiplozoon nipponicum
TTTAAAGCCGGGAACTCTAATGTATACAATGGTGTATGAGGTATTGCGCACATAGCAACAAATTAGTTCAAATATGGAGCAGCAAGTTACGTAGATGGATGGAGAGTGAATGTCATAGCGACGCTTAGGTGAAAGATTAAAGAGAGAAAGATAGAGATAGTATGGACAACTAACGTTTTTCAAAAAACTAATCGTAAGCACAATGCGAAGTTAATCAACTATTAGAAATAATTGCATAAGAATATTTGCTCATATGACTAAAATAATTCATTATACCTATATACATATATATCTAAATATAATATCGTAACACCTTTATATATATATATATATATATATATATATATATATATATATATATATATATAGAAGAAGGACCATTGTTAATTGTTAAACATGAATATTTTCTATTCTTATTATATTATTTATTACGTTAGTCACACCTTATATCAATATATAAAATACATGTCAATATGTATAAAAACATATATATAAATATAAGCAACAGTGTGAGTCCAACATCCCTAATCCTATATATATATATATATATATATATATATATATATATATATATACATTAGTAATAAATATTTATTAGGTTATTCACACCTTATATTAATATATAAAATACATATCAATATGTATAAAAACATATATATAAATATAAGCAACAGTGTGAGTCCAATATCTCTAATCATTTATATATATGCATATATATATATATATATATATACATTAATAATACTTATTTATTATATTCACACCTTATATTAATATATAAAATACATATCAATATGTATTAAAACATATATATATAAGCAACAGTGTGATCAATATTTTTAATCATATATATATATATATATATATATATATATATATATATATATATATTCCAAATATTCTTTGTCTTAAACAAATATATATTTAATGGTAATGTATAAAATGATTAATGTCCGTATATATATATATATATATATATTATGTATATAGAATAAACCTATCTATCTACCGATAGGCCTATCTATATATCCGTCTATCTACCACATTTTGAGTTCCTCTTAAAAGGATACTTGATAGCTGTTAACCATGAATATCTTCTCTAGGACTAACGTATTATTCATTTATTAAGATATTCCCACCTTACATAAATATATAAAATATAAGCAACAGTGTGAGTCAAATGTCTCTAATCTAATGTCCTATCTACTAACCCTTGCTAAATCTGTATACCCTCTTCTGGAACATTTTTATTGAGAAAGATAAGTATATAGGAATTGATATTGGTACAGGTCATTCGCAATCAGTTTTCTATAAGCGAGGTTTTTTACTTAGGTTCCCACTTAATTCAGGTTCCGCAGCCTCACGTTTTCTGACCATAGAAAATGCTTCATTAAATATTGGGCCCAATGATTTTTCTACCGATGTTACATTCATTACACCTTTTCCTGATTTTATTTCAATTGACTCTCTAATTAGTCTAGTTAATCTGTTGCGGTTGCATAACGCGATGCGTTTACATCCTTCCCAGTCTATTTCATGACCCGTTTCCTTCGAATGCCTAGCTAGGTCTGATCTTTGAATGTGTCCATATTTGCAGGCTGTCTTGTGTTCACCTCTACGAACCTTTATAGGTCGCATGGTTTCGCCTATATACCTGAGATTACATTCTTTGCAAGGTATCGCATATACTCCTGATGTCTCGAGGGGTTCTACTCTTTCTTTTTGGTTAGGTAGTTTATTGCCTATAGTAAGCGATTGTCTTAAAACTGTTTTAATATTGTATTTAGCTGCTATTATTCTAATTTTCCTGCTCAATTTTGAATCAGGTAATACCATAATTTTGTGCTTATCCGGTTCTGTTTCCTTCTTTACTTTGTTTATTATATTATTATTAAATCTCTGCAACATCTCATCTAATAATCTATCTATTATACTTGACGGATAGCCATTTAGTTCGAATATTTCCCTTAATCTCCTCATTTCCTTTTCTCTATTTTCTATATCCACTATTCTAAGACTCCTTAATATCATGGATTTAAGAATGCCTATTTTCATTCCATATGGGTGATTTGATAAGAAATTAAGAAGAAGTCCTGAATAAGTCTCTTTTCTAAAAATATCTCTTTCCAATCTGGAACCATTCCGTTTTATTTTCACATCCATAAAGGGTAATTCATCATTATTCTCTTTTTCCAATGTAAACTTTAATTCACCTAATTGGTTGGCTAATTCGAGGAATTTATTTAACTCATTATCACCATGATTCCAAATTATAAACATATCATCCAGGAATCTTACATACAAGTTTGGCTTGAGAGGAGATTTTAACAACAGATTTTTTTCAAAATAGTGCATAAAAATATTAGCAACCGGGACTGATAGTGGTTGTCCCATAGGGACACCTTTAACTTGTTTATAAAATTCATTTCTGAACCTAAAGTAGGTGGAGGACATACAAATATTTAAGATTTCCATAATACTACTTAACATCATTTTACTACCTTCTATTATCTCTGGGAACTCTGTTAAACAACGCTTCACACTTTCTAATGCTGCTTGTACCGGGACATTAGTATACATCGATACAACGTCCAGGCTAGCCATTCTATCATTATCATTCAAATTATATCTACTAATAATGTCAATAAAATGATATGTATTCTTTAAAGTATAATCTAAGAAATAAGTATATTTTCTAATTCTGTTGCATAGAAATTTAGACAATCTATAAGTTGGTGAGTTTTGTACATTAACGATTAATCTAAGTGGATTCCCCTGTTTATGAATCTTCACTAGACCATAAACTCTCGGAGGGACTGTGTCACGTTGTATTAATGAATTCCCAAGTCCTGGTTCTAATTCCTTCGACTCAATCATTCTATTAATTATAGTCTTAACTTGTCCTTGTAACTTATCAGATGGATCTTTATTTATTTTATTATAAACCTCGAAATTATTTAATTGTTCATACACTTTCAATTCATAATCTGACCGGTTCATAAGTACCGTTGCACCACCTTTATCCGCCTTAAGGCATATTACTTTATTGGATAATAATTCTGCTCTTAAGCGTTTCAGATCATAACTCTGCTTGCATCTCACCTCTTTATGCTCTAACACCGCTTTGGACACATCCAATTCAAACCTAGTCTTATCTTTGTCTGGGAGGAACTGGGCAATCTTTACTGTTTCTGTAATTATCTCATTCCTAGGTACGTAATCAATAGGGATCGCAGTATTAAGTCCAAGATTAAGAATTTGTTTTTGGTCTTCCTTGAGATCCATTTTCGATAAATTAACTAAACGTTTGGACATGACCCCATCAATTCTCTTATTTCTCAAAGGGCAATTAATTCCCAATTTTGCTAGTTTTTTTTCATGCCTTTGTCTAATTTTTTAAATTTCATTATCCCTCGTTTTGTCTGTGAAATCTTCAATATGTTTGAAATCCAACATACGTAATCTCGCCAGTAATATGGATCTTATTTTTGTCTTCTCTCTAATCAGTTCAAATTTACGTTTGTTTAGTTTATTAATCGATATTTTTATTAAATGTAAACAAAGCTCATGCTTAAGAGTATTTCCTACTTTATCCAAAACGAATGAAAGTTTAAACCTAAAACATTTCGGTATAACATTAAATTTTAAACATTTATTAAGGAACGAGGTATTTTCCACTTGCCTAACAATCTGCATCTTCTTCCTCTTGTACTGATTCATAAGTGTGACGACTGTTGCATCATATTTGATACTCAAGTATTTTTTGAATTTTGTCGGAGTGCCAGCTTCATATATTCCAATGCCGCGTTTTGCGTACGCGGGTAATAGCTGTACACGGGCAGTTACACAAAGATCCGATTGATCACAATTTCCAATTTTGTTTTGTCTTTGATCGGGTTGAGTTTTTGTTCGTCCCAATGGAAATGCGGTTCTATCACATCTTTGTTTACTGGCGACGTTTCGGTGCCTACTTTCCAGCACCATCCTCAGGCAACACAACACAATGATCACAATAGCAGGAAAAACAATGCAATGGTTTGTGTTGGAGACCATACGAACATAATTGATTAACATTTGGCATGAGACGTTGGGAAATCCCGGCGCCGAGCGCCACATTAAGACATTGCAAGGTATCGCATATACTCCTGATGTTTCGAGGGGTTCTACTCTTTCTTTTTGGTTAGGTAGTTTATTGCCTATAGCAAGCGATTGCCTTAAAACTGTTTTAATATTGTATTTAGCTGCTATTATTCTAATTTTCCTGCTCAATTTAGAATCAGGTAATACCATAATTTTGTGCTTATCCGGTTCCGTTTCCTTCTTTACTTTGTTTATTATATTATTGTTAAATCTCTGTAACATCTCATCTATTAATCTATCTATTATAATTGACGGATAGCTATTTAGTTTGAATATTTCTTTTAATCTCCTCATTTCCTTATCTCTATTTTCTATATCCACTATTCTAAGACATCTTAATATCATGGATTTAAGAATGCCTATTTTCATTCCATATGGGTGATTTGATAAGAAATTAAGAAGTAGTCCTGAATAAGTCTCTTTTCTAAAAATATCTCTTTCCAATCTGGAACCATTCCGTTTTATTTTCACATCCAAAAAGGGTAATTCATCATTATTCTCTTTTTCCAATGTAAACTTTAATTCACCTAATTGGTTGGCTAATTCGAGGAATTTATTTAACTCATTATCCCCATGATTCCAAATTATAAACATATCATCCAGGAATCTTACATACAAGTTTGGCTTAAGAGGAGATTTTAACAACAGATTTTTTTCAAAATAGTGCATAAAAATATTAGCAACTGGGACTGATAGTGGTTGTCCCATAGGGACACCTTTAACTTGTTTATAAAATTCATTTCTGAACTTAAAGTAGGTGGAGGACATACAAATATTTAAAATTTCCATACTACTACTTAACATCATTTTACTACCTTCTATTATCTCTGGGAACTCTGTTAAACAACGCTTCACACTTTCTAATGCTGCTTTCTAAATCTGCTATTGTGATCAGTGTTGTGTTGCCTGATGATGGTGCTGGAAAGTAGGCACCGAAACGTCGCCAGTAAACAAAGATATGATAGAACCGCATTTCCAATTGAAGTAAAAATGAGTCAACCCGATCAAAGACAAAACAAAATTGGAAATAGTGACAAATCGGATCTTTGTGTAACTGCCCGTGTACAGCTACTACCCGCGTACGCAAAACGCGGCATTGATAATCTGAATGCTTACACACCGCAAAATATTGAGTTTAAATCCTATTTGAGGATGAAATATGATGCGACAGTGGTCACACTTATGAATCAGTACAAGCGGAAGAAGATGCAGATTGTAAGGCAAGTGGAAAATACCTCGTTCCTTAATAAATGTTTAAAATTTAATGTTATACCGAAATGTTTTAGATTTAAACTTTCTTTCGTTTTGGATAAAGTAGGAAATACTCTTAAGCATGAGCTTTGTTTACATTTAATAAAAATATCGATTAAGAAACTAAACAAACGTAAATTTGAACTGATTAGAGAGAAGACAAAATAAGGTCCATATTACTGGCGAGATTAGGTATGTTGGATTTCAAACATATTGAAGATTTCACAGACAAAACGAGGGATAATGAAATTAAAAAAATTAGACAAAGGCATGAAAAAAATTAGCAATATTGGGAATTAATTGCCCTTTGAGAAATACGAGAATTGAAGAGGTCATGTCCAAACGTTTAGTTAATTTATCGAGAATGGATCTCAAGGAAGACCAAAAACAAATCCTTAATCTTGGACTTAATACTGCGATCCCTATTGATTACGTACCTAGGAATGAGATAATTACAGAAACAGTTAAGATTGCCCAGTTTCTCCCAGAAAAAGATAAGACTAGGTTTGAATTGGATGTGTCCAAAGCGGTGTTAGAGCACAAAGAGGTGAGATGCAAGCAGAGTTATGATCTAAAACGCTTAAGAGCAGAATTATTATCTAATAAAGTAATATGCCTCAAGGCAGATAAAGGTGGTGCAACGGTACTTATGAACCGGTCAGATTATGAATTGAAAGTGTATGAACAATTAAATAATATAGAGGTCTATAATAAAATAAATAAAGATCCATCTGATAAGTTACAAGGACAAGTTAAGACTATAATTAGTAGAATGATTGAGTCGAAGGAATTAGAACCAGGACTTGGGAATTCATTAATACAACGTGACACAGTCCCTCCGAGATTTTTTTGGTCTAGTGAAGAATCCACTTAGATTAATCGTTAATGTACAAAACTCACCAACGTATAGATTGTCTAAATTTCTGTGCAACAGAATTGAACCAAATCAACCTATAATTTGAATGATAATGATAGAATGGCTAGCCTGGAAGTTGTATCGATGTATACTAATGTCCCGGTACAAGCAGCATTAGAAAGTGTGAAGCGTTGTTTAACAGAGTTTCCAGAGATAATAGAAGGTAGTAAAATGATGTTAAGTAGTATTATGGAAATATTAAATATTTGTATGTCCTCTACCTACTTTAGGTTCAGAAATGAATTTTATAAACAAGTTAAAGGTGTCCCTATGGGACAACCACTATCAGTCCCGGTTGCTAATATTTTTATGCACTATTTTGAAAAAAAATCTGTTGTTAAAATCTCCTCTTAAGCCAAACTTGTATGTAAGATTCCTGGATGATATGTTTATAATTTGGAATCATGGGGATAATGAGTTAAATAAATTCCTCGAATTAGCCAACCAATTAGGTGAATTAAAGTTAACATTGGAAAAAGAGAATAATGATGAATTACCATTTTTGGATGTGAAAACAAAACGGAATGGTTCCAGATTGGAAAGAGATATTTTTAGAAAAGAGACTTATTCAGGACTACTTCTTAATTTCTTATCAAATCACCCATATGGAATGAAAATAGGCATTCTTAAATCCATGATATTAAGAAGTCTTAGAATAGTTGATATAGAAAATAGAGATAAGGAAATGAGGAGATTAAAAGAAATATTCAAACTAAATAGCTATCCGTCAAGTATAATAGATAGATTAATAGATGAGATGTTACAGAGATTTAACAATAATATAATAAACAAAGTAAAGAAGGAAACGGAACCGAAGAAGCACAAAATTATGGTATTACCTGATTCTAAATTGAGCAGGAAAATTAGAATAATAGTAGCTAAATACAATATCAAAACAGTTTTAAGATAATCGCTTGCTATAGGCCATAAATTACCTAAACAAAAAGGATAAGTAGAACCCCTCGAGACATCAGGTGTATATGCGTTATCTTGCAAAGATTGCAAGCTCAGGTATGTAGGTGAAACCATGCGATCGATAAAGGTTTGTAGAGGGGAACATAAGACAGCCTGCAAATATGGACACATTCAAAGATCAGACCTAGCTAGGCATTCAAAGGAAACGAGTCATGAAATAGACTGGGAAGGATGTAAACGCATCGCGTTATGCAACCGCAACAGATTAACTAGACTAATTAGAGAGTCAATTGAAATAAAATCAGAAAAGGTGTAATGAATGTAACATCGGTAGAAAAATCATCGGGCCCAATATTTAATGAAGCATTTTCTATGGTCAGAAAACGGGAGGCTGCGGAACATGAATTAAGTGGGAACCTAAGTATAAAACCTCGCTTATAGAAAACTGGTTGCGAATGATCTGTACCAATATCAATTTCCTATATACTTATTTTTCTCAAACAAAATGTTCCAAAAGACGATATACCGATTTAGCAAGGGTTAGTAGATAGAACATTAGATAAGACACATTTGACTTACATTGTCGCTTATATTTTCTATATTTATGTAAGGTAGGAATATCTTAATAAATGTATAATATGTTAGTCATAGAGAAGATATTCATGGTTAATAGCTACCATGTATCCTTTTAAGAGGAAACCAAAATGTGATAGATAGACGGATATATAGATAGGCCTATGGGTAGATTGATAGGTTTATTCTATACACATAATATATATATATATATATATATATATGACTCACACTGTTGCTTATATTTATATATATATGTTTTTATACATATTTATATGTATTTTATATATTTATATAAGGTGTGAATAAATAAATATACAATTTGATTAATTGGTAAATAAAAAAAAACAGTAAGAAAAGAATAAAATAATAATTTGAATTAGGCAAACATATATATATATATATATATATATATATATATATATATATATATATATATATATATAGGATTAGGGATGTTGGTCTCATACTGTTGCTTATATTCATATATATGTTTTTATACATATTGACATGTATTTTATATATTGATATAAGGTGTGACTAACGTAATAAATACATATATAATAAGAATAGAAATTATTCATATTTAATAATTATCAGTGGTCCTTTTTCTCTCTCTCTATTTATATATATATATATATATATATATAAAGGTTTTACGATATTATATTTAGATATATGTGTAATGAAGTATTTTAGTCATATCAGCAAATATTCTTATGCACGTATTTCCAAAAGTTGATTAACTTCGCATTGTGCTTACGATTAGTTTTTTGAAAAACGTTAGTTGTCCAGGCTATCTCTATCTTTCTCTCTTTATTCGTTCACCTAAGCGTCGATATAACATTCACTCTCCATCCATCTACGTTACTTGCTGCTCCATATTTGAACTAGTTTGTTGCTATGTGTGCAATACCTCACACACCATTGTATACATTAGAGTTCCCGGCTTTAAATAAAATACAGTATATGATAATCAAGGTTTTAGTTTTAGCATTTTTTAAAATTTTGATTACCGTGACATAGTAGCAATACCGTTATAACAAATAACAAAAGGTTCGATACTGTCTCTCTCCCCTAAAATATTCTGCATACGAGATGAGATGAGGTATAGGTGAGGTAATGATTGGTCTACTAATTATAACAAGTTATATATTGAGTTTAGTTACTGAGACAAATCCTATGATTAAAATAGTGTTGAGTCAAATATATATAAATAGAATGGTTTGGAACGAGGTAACCACATTTGATTAAATCTTCTATTGTGATCAGTGTTGTGTTGCCTGATGATGGTGCTGGAAAGTAGGCACCGAAACGTCGCCAGTAAACAAAGATATGATAGAACCGCATTTCCAATTGAAGTAAAAATGAGTCAACCCGATCAAAGACAAAACAAAATTGGAAATAGTGACAAATCGGATCTTTGTGTAACTGCCCGTGTACAGCTACTACCCGCGTACGCAAAACGCGGCATTGATAATCTGAATGCTTACACACCGCAAAATATTGAGTTTAGATATCACATTTGGTTTTGTTCATGACATAACTCAAAGAAAACAATACTAGTTATACATCATATGTATTTGGTAACAAATCAGTTCAACGTGGACCAGCGGGACATGCCAATGTGAACCTTTCACGTTCGTATGTGTTTCGTGCTTACTGGCGATGCCCAAAACTCATTATGTATTGGTTCGCCGCATCAAAGAATAACTAGAAGCTACACAAGTCATTGCATTAAGTTCTGACTGCCACGAAATGTTATAAATTATATCGATTCAAGATAGAGTACATGGTTTTGCTTGAATAGCCGGTGTTTCGAGACGGGTTTTATTCTTAATTTTAGCAAAACTCTGTTACTGGTTAAATAAACCTGCGTATAGGAGAACACATCATCCAACTGTGTCAAATTTCTTGACAAAATATATTAAACGTACAGGTCGTAGAGACGGCATTTGGAGACGAGACGCCTGCAGGCACAACCCGCATATGTACACAATATATTGTAGCTTTTCATGCAGACTTGCATATCCTTCTGGTCATATTTGGTATAAGTTTTTATTAGTCATGCAAAATAATGTATAAATTCACATGAAATGTTTGCTCAGTTTTGAAATTTGTACTAAATAGAAGCCTAGGTGTTGCTTGCCACTTCCTTAGTCCTTTCAGTCAGACTTATTGTCTATACTTTGGTTTACGAGGTATTCTTTCGTACTTAGCAAACAACTCAATAGTCTCAAAGACAGGCGACGAGATGTGAACAGACGATGCTAACAAGCCATTCAGATAACTGAGATTTATTTTAATTTAACTTTTAGATTTCTTGTCATTTGAAAAGACTTAGAATTTCGAGTAATCGAACGATCACGTGGCATACTGATAGACGTGTATTCATCTGAACCAAATGTTCACTAGTTCCATTCCTGCCAACATGTGCCCAAGCTACCAAAGATGGGCTGACTTGTAATGACGAACCCGTGGTTTATGAGATGGCTGTCATTAACTCTGCAATGCAAGTAGCAAATCGAAAAATTTCTAAACATAGTTAAGCTTTATAGGAATCAATGACACAGGTTCAGTTTAAAGGTTATGCTTCGGTAATATTTAAATAGCTGTTTTTCAGGCAACACAAATTTCAATTTACAGAGATATATATTTAGATCCCAAAATATGTTCAAGACAGACAAAGTAATATCAAATGAAACTAATGATGCATGCTTGCTTCATTAGTTTCATCGTTAAACTTGTGAGGATGAACCAACTGAATAAGGCTACGGAGAAAGACAAGCGAAATATTTTAAAGAAATAGAACTACTGGAACAATAAAAGATGCGTTAGTCATTACGAAGATCAGATAATTGCAAGTTATTCAATTTCGCAAAAAAATCTTTTCAATCAAAGTAATATCTTTTTTATATTCACTAAAATTCCATGGCTTGTTAGTCAACCAAATTATGCAACAAATGTGTTACTTTTAATTTCAGAATGAACATGGATTACTCGATGAATTTTTCAATATATTTCAAACTATTCCGAAAAAAATGGACCTACTGACACGAAAATTCGTAAGAATCAGGCGGAAATAGGTTCAGCGGAGAGAAAATGTGAACTCCACCTAGTTGGCATAGGCGAATAATGTACCAACTTGTTTTGTGTACTTAGCTGATGATTACGGATGTGCGTAATTCGTTTTTGTTTATAACTTTAAAAACTGAGAAATCTGTCCCAGCTGGAGTGTGAATTTTAAAGATAATGTGTCCAACTATTGTGGAAGCGTCTCTGAATTCGGTTCTTTAGTAATCGGCTAGTCCGTGCTTCATAGCGCGCTTAGGAGCTACAACATTTTTTATAAATAAACAATTTTGGCAGCATTTTTTAATAAATGAAAGTAGTTTTGACGTTTCGAAATAAAGCATGACTAGTAGGCTCTAACAGACTGCTCATCTTCATTTCAAAAACCTGTGTAAACTATTGACCACTTATTGAGGAAAGTTTTGGATGAAGGTTACGCATGGTTAGTGATTGGTGATAAATATCGATGAAAAAATAGAAGGAATCAATGATTTGTCAGCAGAGATGCTTGTTAGATAGATTTTGGACGTCGAAAGAAATCATTAATTTATCTTTGTATTGTACTATTTTACTTAATATACAAAATCAGAAGTGCTGGGAAAACAACTATAGGATATTTACTTTTAATCATAGCTGCGATCCTGATGTGAACACCTGATCCATTTTTTGCATACATTTACCAGTATAAATTATGTACTGCATAGTGTGCAAAAGGCAATCATTTTAGCGTCCTATTATCCCACATTCCTCACCTAAATATTTAGTGGTTAAAGTGCGTAATACCGACTCCTACTGATGAGTCGCCAGTAAGCACGAAACGAATGTGCATGAGATTATACTTTCCGTTCTTGCTGGCTTTGGTTTAACTTTTCTAGTCACTATTTAACTGATTCGTTACTAGGTGCGCAACACCTAATACATAATTGCACATATATTAGTTCTCCGCAAAAAACAGTATCTAATCATTCAATAGACCGATTTCGGTCCTTATTAGGAACTCATCACGTACTGTCCAGAATTTGTCGTGGACAGGGTTCGAACCTGGGCACGTCTGCTTCGGAATCTGGCGCTTTAACCAGTAAGCCACCCTGACTCAAGCTACACACAATTTTCAGTTATATACTAAATAATGTTTTATGGCTTAAATTCACAATTGTGTTTATCTGAACTTATGGAACGTCCTAACATACATAATTGTTGCGTCACTATAACAGGCGCATGAGCAAGAAAACTAATTACTGCATTAAAATATTCTATAGAATGCCATTCAATCAATATTCAATTAACTTACTGAAGGAATGAGGGAAACTCTGATAGCGTAGACAATTCAAGAGCAAAATTCTGAACTGGATGGTCGCACATTTCCAATAGTTGATCACATGATGACTTTTGAACGAGTCTCTGCAAAATACACAATCAGAAATAGCAAAGTAGGCCGTACCGACTTAAAATCTTGCGTACAAAACGTAATATATTTTTCCTTCTCTGTACTATTAAATAGGAATGTCCTAATTCACTCCCAATTAAGCAACACAGAAAATCATACAAAGCTCTTCACGAATATTTTTTTCCAAAATGTTTACAAACATCTTTTTGAAATGGTAACGACGCAAAAAGGTATCAATCGTGTTTAAATGTCACATTAAATGTAAAATTCGAAGATACGCATGACTAACCCAGAATATTAAACTCCCTTATAACCAAAAGATACAACTTAATCTATTGTAAATATAAGACGTAATCGAATAGATACAGCAAGTTTTTGAAAAAATCATCATCATCATCATCATCATCATCATCATCATCATCATCATCATGTCCAGCCATACAACCATAAGGAGTAAAAAAAGTATGTAAGTGAATTTAGACAAATTATGAGTGAGATTTACGAGAGAGAGAGAGGCAGAGAGAGAATAAATACCTTGCTAGTATGAGTAAATTTATCAGGAAAACTCACAGAAATGAGGCAAACTAAAATCTCCACAACATCATTATGGCCAAGTTAGCATTCGGGCAAGGCAACATCCGCAATACAGATTCCTTGTGGATTTCACTGTATCACGTCATAAACAAACCAAACGTCGCAGCTAACTTTTCCCTACTAAGAAAAGAATGTTACGAAGATGATTCTACTAGTCATCTGCAACGAGATCGCCACTGAGCTCGATTCGATGCCATATCGCTAAGGGTTTCTAACCAAGAACTATGATGCGCACGAGGATCCCATCCATCAGGCGGCCATACAATGATAAAATGAATCAACAAAGTACACAAATCATTGCACTGCAATGGGGTTTAGAATCCAGTGCCAGAATTAGATGTTTTTTAAAGTTTAATGTAGATTCCCATAAGTAGAACGACAATTGGCAAACCTGACTATCAAGATTTATGCGGTAAAATTAGAGGAAGGCAAAGTTTGAAGAAAGAAAAGCCTAGTATTGGCCAAGCTTGGATCACGGCAAGCTATATAAAAGTAAAAGTATAAATTGTACTTGTCATGGTTATATGTGAAACATTAGTCACTTGACTTTTGTGTGGCTGAGCATGATGATGATGATGATGATATAAAAGTAACAGAAATGAATATGTATCTCATCTGTATTAACCGTAGACTGAAACCAAATACACCTCAAACGCTTAAAAAGTTCCCCATCAGACAGCCATACCACAGTGTCTGTCTTGCTAAACCATTTCACAAATACGATCATATTTGACGCAGACAATCGCCTCGGAACGCCAAAGCTACGGGGAACAGTTCAGATTGAAAGTAATGTCCAATAAACAGTGAACGAGCTATGCAATGACGTACAAGAAACATAAGTGCTTACCTCCAAAAAGTAGATAAAATTGGTGCAGCGTCATTTACAAAACACGTGTTATTACCAAAGAATAATGACCAGCTAAATTACTTTGTCAATTATAAGTCAGAAATAGAAAAATGTTCATTGATTTGCAAGCTATTCAATTCATTACATCTAAACGTATATGCCATGAGCAGAGGACAAGCAAAACAAATTAATCGAGATTAGGACATCAATGACATATTCAAAAGCGAAAAAGAAATAGACTACACAGAACAACATCAACAACAACACAGTTTTTAGATAAAAGCAAATTTCCCATGAAAGCAATAATCCTTACAACAAAAAACAGCTATGCATTATGCAACATTAATACTAGATAACAAATAAGACAGTTATCGTGACATAAACTCTTGTTCCACTTTCTTATTTTTGTCAATACGAACATTATTATATTCATTCTATTTTGATATAGAAAAGTAAATGTCCACAATTTTTGCAACATTTTTTTAAGAAGAATAATTTCCATAAGCATATTTCATAACAAAATCTCAAACCACTTTACGCGTAAAAAAACTGTACCCACATGTCCGAAATATTGTCTATTTTAAACGTGGGTTGATTAACGACACATTATCAGAAAACATTTTTTTATTTGTTGGGTGTATAACATCAAGATTATATTTCTTATGAACTCTATCTTTAGTTTCATATATAATGAATTATATTGGAATATTGCAAAATTTCTTAAATTAAGTTTGTGAGCTTAAGATAAAAAACAATCACGTAGTATCTAACCAGTCGCAACAAACTGCCGTCAGTTACACGACAGCGCGCATGATTATGCTTTTTGTGATTATCTGGACAGTAAATAAGTTGTTATATTAAAATTATGATACTGAACTAAAATTATTCGGACTATTATCATTTGGAGGTACTGAAATTTGCGTAAAATTGTACTGATCAATCACTGCAAAAGTAATGCAGTAATATTTTTGTTGTTAGTTATAGGAAAATTTCAGTTACACTGTAGACGGGCTTGGCGAATTTGATAGTTACTATGCGTAAATTATTTGATTTTAGAAAATTTTCTTTTATCGTGATTAAATTATTATACTGGAATAATAAAAATTTAAATCTCCGGTAGACTTCATTGTTATTATTGATACGAATACTTGATACATACGCATGAAGTATTCTCCCCTTATATAGCAAATTGTCATATACAGTCACAGATGTTCAGAATAAATTTGATTACCCGTATATATTGTACACGTGTTCAACTTTTTATAATTTTAACCACATGCTGCTATTGGTAAACTCCGATATTAGCCCCCTAATTTCTTAACAACTTTATTGAGATTCTTGTCTAGATACTTTCGATGATGACGGCTTTGCCCGTAGTAAATTCAGTGTTAAGAATGATGAACCTGTATTTGCCTCTGTGGTTATGACGGCAACAGAATTCATAAATAAAGAAATTGCTAAACTTTTTCAACAAATCATGTGGTTATTTAAATCTGACCTTTAAAACCAGTCGCAAAACAACATAAACAATAAGCTATATCCACGACTGACAGACGTGATTCGCAGATTTGCACATGCGGTTCTGAAATAAATTGTATATTCCTCATTTCTAGCATCACGACTAGTGTCTCTTTGATGGACGGATTCTAAATGTTCCGTTTCTTTGAAGGCTTCAACAAAGCATGTCTTATTCACTGAAAATTTTGGACTATCAATTATTTCCAAACTATTAATAAACTTTCAATGCTTCTTAGCACCATCATCAGAATGTTATAACACAAAGTACACTACTCTAAATGGCAAGTGTGGAAACCTTCTTCGCGACAGATCAATTCATATTAATTTAGGAATCAGCATTAGTTAGGATATAACTAAATATAAGATATTCAATAATTAATCACCTAAATGCATTAAACTAAACTTTGCAATAGGAAGCAAAAGCAATTTTTTGAGTGGACTGGTGTCGTCCTTATTTGAGCCACATCAAGTACTGTATAGAATTTTTCGTAGCTGGCAGTCGAAACGGTGTACATTTGTTTCAGAGTATGAATCCCTATCCACTGTTCCGCACGCGTGGTATTCTACACGCAATGTTAAGTCAGATAACAAATTATATTTTTCGTTAGCTCTTAGAATTTTTTAAGCAAAGTAGTTCTAGCTGGCCATCACTGATCTGGCATTACAAATCAGACGCAATAACACATCTCGAAGTTATATTGATTTAAAGAATAATAGCAGAAGTTTCGTCTTCACATATATTGTTCTTGACGACAATGTCAGTTACACAATTTATATGCGATTACAATCGTGAACTAATACACAGTTTTTTTCCCCTTCACACAAGTTATTCAATCAACCCATAAACGATGAAAAAGGAAATGAAACATATTATTCAAACTAAGTTTGAGAAATTGAAAAAAGCCAAATCACACAACGCAGCAGAATTCATGCAACTAAGATATTATGCAATTCGTTATAAAATGGATTGAAATTTATTTGAAGTCCACAGTTGTGACGTAAATTAAAAAATGTTTTTACCACCCGCTCCATAATTGCTTATTCAATCAAGTGCAGATTAAATGTTAAATAATTTAAATAATCATAATACCCTTACGTTGCATATAATAGACTTACCGCATAAGAAGCAAACAAATAGTAATCTGGATAGCCGACGTGAAAATGTAGATGGTTGAGCGAGGCGTATGCACACAGACTGTTGAATAGAAGCACATACTTGCTTAAAGTAAACTAAACTTGAAAAATACTTACTCATCACAGCTCAACAACACCGTTTCTAATGCAGTTTTTAGATGCCTCTTCCGTAAAACCTAGTAAATATGTTTAATTTATTAACACATACCTGGTTGTACATTTTTTCCGGAGCAGGAACTAGCAATCCATGCGCAAACATAATCGGACTGATATTTACCAGCATAAAACAAACGTCCTAAATTTGTATAACAACAAAGAGAAAACAAGCATAAGCAACCAACAAATAATGATAACTTGATTTATTCGTCCAACGCCAAGCAAACCAAAAAATTTCCCATTCTGCGTTTCGGCATTGTAGTTGACAAAAAGGTGATTGTCAAATAAAGCATAAGTCCTCAATGCACTTTTTAACAACAATTGAAACTCTATCAATTTTCTTTGACTATTTTATGAATAAGCTTCAGCAAGAGTCGCCCTGCCACCAAAGGATCAAATCTGAGTGACAGCTAACAATCTCTAGTAACAATCAAGCTCATCATCAAGTGGTAACTGTGGCAAACCTACAAGGAAATTGCATTGTGGTTCATGTTTTGCACGGAGTTTGATGCAAGCCAAGCAGCCGACGAGGGTGAGCATTGGCTAACTTATGCTAAATGGTTTGAATCAAGGTAAAAAAATTTTAAATTCTGCCTATTGTACGATTCAATCCAACGTAATTAGTGATCGTGCTGCCAATGGACAACAGGCAACTTTCGTTTCTAAAACGCAGATAAGTAAGCAATTCTGAAAACTGTAAACGGTGTGATTAGCAACAATTGATCCTTTAATACTGCTGCAAGATCGATATTGTAACATCTAATTTGACACATAATCTGACGAAGTAACGTAAAGCTTGGGGAACCGATATCCTCATTTAAAGATTAATTATGTTTGGGAGCATTTTGGCTCAGAAATACCCGCACTAGCTTATCGTTACGATTTTCAAACAATCAGTTCCAGATTAGTTAAAGCGTCATGGGATAGCGCCCATCTATAAAATTGTGACATTAGTACTCCAGCGAAATTTTATGTTATCATTCTACTATGTGTTTCATCAAGTGTTTTCACTTTTATTAACATCCGGATTTGTGACAAACGAAATAAGAGAATGAAACTAACTCAGGCGCTTATACGATCAAAACTTAGATTTGTGAACTACATTTATGCACTCCGTACCATTCTTAAACTGCGCTTACCGCATCAGCAGTCCATTACAGATTCATTATAATAATTCAATCGTAATTGATTCTACGTAACGCAAAAGTTCATGGCGAAAACGAAGATTACAGTTTTGAAGCACTCATTATGCATAGGAAGTATCTACTCGGTACGGCTGGAATCAAAAGGTATCACGATCGGCGGTTAAATTTAATTTTTATCCTCACTATAAGATGGCTCTGAACGGCGCTTTCAGCCAGTTGTCAATAAATACGTCTAAATGAAAGCCCTAGGGACACCAGACTAATCATATCTTCCTGAGATAACAAAATATATTATCCTAGTTGCCACTTCATTTGATATGTGGTACAAAAATTCCGAAATGGTCCGTTTATTTCTTTAAGCACTAAGTAGAACGGCGTCAAGCCTAATATAAATGACTAAAAGTAGTTGACCCCGAGTAGACAGTTTTGTAAATCAATTTATTAACTCGGTATGGCTCAAGCACCAATTGTCTGAGTGTTATTAGGCTTCAATCAAAAGTAAAACTTACAAAAAGACTAATTTTATTCGACTGCTCTTTTATGTCATCATCATCATCACACCTAGTAATATAATTCTGTTGGCGTTGATTTGGCCCTCTCTGAAAATTGTATTAACAAAATCACTCAATAGAGCCATTCGTGTATGGAAAAGCTTTATATAGAGCAGACATTGGTATGTAGGTTTTAGCTGCCTGAGTACCCACTGATGATGCACAATGTTCGGCTAATAGTTCTGTTTCGGTAACGGTATATTTTCGCTCCACTTTCTTGAGGATGTGACTTACATATTATGCCGGACGTCCGTCGACTTATGATACAGCTCGCTGAGGCGTCTTTTATAATTAACATTCTTACCACCGAGAATGTCTACACAGTGGCGTTTATCAATTTCCGCTTACATTTACTGAACTTTGCTTGAGCATCTTCCGTCCATCGAAAACGTATTTTAGCACGTCAACGTAGATAAAGACTGTTGCGTAACCGCCCAAATGGGTTTTATTCTAGCCATCACCTTCGCAATCAAGGCTCTTGAGGTGGTAGACTCTTACCACCTTGAGACTGCCGTTTACTCTGGGAACCATATAGACGTTGCTTCCCACTGGTCTATGTTTTGGTCATACCTGTTGACGTCTTTAAACATTGAGACTGCTTACAATATAGTCTGCCGGCGCATTTCACGGACCCACTGTATATGACGCAAATAATCTCTAGGAATATCGCCTCTGTCGGCTGTTACAATATGGCTTATGTCCATAGCTGTCTAATAGTGCTCCCCTCAAAAAACGACGTTATTAAATACATCAAAATCTTTCTTCAAGACAAAAATACGAAATATCTCTTTAAATAGCTTGTGTCGAAAACAGCATATAACTACCATCATAATTAAAACCAGGTGCCTGACAAACCTGACATTAAAAAACGTCAACTATGTTCAACTAGGTTCGCAACACATAATACATAATTGCATATATATTAGTTCTTCGCAAAAAACAGTATTTAACTGTAATATATGTTCAAGATTATTCTTTTTTTAAACATATGCAACCAATCCACTAATACGCAATCATTATTTGAAACCGCACAAAAAATGTATTATGTCACAAACTAAAAGGACTCGAAGTGTACTTTATAAGCACACATTCCCTAACTTGAAGGAGTTGCACTGATGCGCACCTAGAATAATTGTAATTACCTGATTTGTGTTTTGACTAACGCAGCTTTGATTGTTCCAGTAATTTTCTTTCATCAAGATATTTCGGCCAAGCTTACCGTAGGCCTTCATCAGTTGCATTTCACGAAACTTGCTTCATTT
>JAQBSW010011620.1:0-19455 GCA_029291075.1 Eudiplozoon nipponicum
TGGCTAGGCGAGAAGTAGATCGAAAATGTTTCAACTTAGAACGAGTGTGTCGTGTGATCTTGTTTTTCTGACAAATAGCACACTCTGAGACCCATCGTTTAACATTCTGCCTAAGTCTGTGACCCCAGAAACGATTTGTAAGAAGTCGGACAGTCGCTTGGCTTCCTGGGTGAGAAATTGAGTTAATTGAATCTAAAACTTTTCTCTGAAGGCTGGTCGGCAGAACTGGCTTGTTGGGATGCGTACCCATGAAGTAAACAATTGGTAAGCCTTCCCACAGACGGCATATGAACTTGGTTGGGTGACGGGCTATTGATCTTTGAATGTGAATGTCACCGCGTTGTTCAGTTCGCACGAGAGTTGGCGTTAGTGCAGGTTCACTGAGTGCCACGGAGTTGACAGTGAATGGTGACGGCGAAGGTGGTTGTAGAGAGACGTCTGGCCTAGACAGGGCATCTGCAATGAAGTTCTGTTTGCCCTTGACGTGAAAGACGTCAAATTGTCATTCGCTTAGACGAGAAAGCTGTCTTTCCACTCTGGCAGGGTACTTGGCGATAGATGAAGTTGCGTTTCGAAGTGCGCTAACTAGTGGTGCATGATCTGTGAAAACAACAAATCTGCTACTGCCAATGATGTTGATAAAATGGCGCACTGCGTCGTGGATGGCGAGAAGTTCTCGGCCGAAAGTGTCGTACCTCGTTTCTACTGGTTGGAGAGTACGCGAGTAGAAACTGATAGGCTTCCGAACTCCGTCGATCTCTTGTTCCAAGTGGCTCCAATAGCGAATTCAGAAGCATCTGTCGTGAGTAGAAATGGCTTTTCGAAATCTGGATGCGTTAGCATTGTGGCATTTGCTAACGAGTTGATGGCAAGTCGAAGTAATTCCTCGTCTTCGGATGACTAAGCAATGATGGAATTCTTGCTAAGTCCTTTTCGGTTCCGCAGGTGCCTGCACAAAGGATAAAGTTGTTTTGAAAGGCCCGGAAGGAACTTGTGATAATAGTTTAGTACTCCCAGGATTTTCTGCAAATCGCTCACAGTCCTTGGTGACTTGATATTCTTGATTGAATTCGTCTTTGACGGCAACGGTTGAATACCTTGGGCCGTGATACGATGCCCTAAGAAGTCGACGGATGAAGTTGCAATCTGCGTCTTGTCACAGTTGATCTTGAGTCCGTGGTTGGATAAGCGTGAGAGGACATTTCGTAGATGTTTCGCATGAGATTCTAGATCTGGACTGAATACCATAATGTCATCTAGCATAGCGTCGCGGTATGTTGTCTATGAATCTTTGAAATGTCTGAGTAGCACACTTAAGTCCAAAAGGCATGTAAAGATATTCAAAAAGGCCCAATGGAGTGATGACTGCAGTTTTCTCGATATCCTCTGGTGCTACCGGTATGTGATGGTACGCTTGTCTGAGGTCAATCACTGAGAAGAAATTGCTGCCGTTGAGTTTTTCAAGTAAAGTGTTAATATTTGGAATAGGATATGCATCAGATTTTGTCACTGAATTTAGCTTACGGTAGTCTCCACAGGCTCTGTACGACCCGTTTGAGTTAGAGACTAAGTGCAGTGTTGACGCCCATGAACTTTTCGATGGTCTGATGATTCCCTCTTCCAAAAGCCTTGAGAATTCTTCTTGGGCAGCTTTCAGCAGGAGCCAGTGGTCGCTTCTTGAGTGCAATAGGTTGTCCTTCTGTGACGATATGATGCATCGTGTTGGAGACTCGTAGCTCTGACTTGTTAAGATCGAAAAGCGATTTGTATTTTCGAAGAGCTGCTGATATCTCTGCTGAATGATGCACTGGGGTTGGCTGAATGACCTGTAACTCCAAACGCTCGGAGGCAAGTGTCCAAAAATTTTGCTCAAGTCCTGTGGAGGGGTCGATCATCTTTTGATTGGCAAGGTCAACAATGAGCCTAAATTTTAGAAGGAAATCAAGGCCTATTATATTATGTGAGACCTTGGCAGTGATGAAGTTGTGGGAAAATTCACGTCGTAGACCTATGTTGAGTGTGCGGTACCGGCAGCCATATGTTGGTATGGGCTCGCCTGTAGCTGTTGCGAGAAGAACGCCTAGCGACATCTCGGCCATTGAATCACCTTTGAGAACTGAGACTGCCGCACCTGTGTCTACGATGAACTCTTCGCCAGTTTTAAAATCAAGAAGGTGCAGAAGTTCGTTGGGCTGTTTGGCCGGGTCATGCAAACAAGTAGGCTGGTGATTGTGACCGGCATTGTCTGTTTGGTTCTCTATGTGAAAAATTCGGCGTGGACGAAAAGAGTCGACAGGGATGTCGGATTGCAGTTGGCTTCTTCCCTGTAGCGCCGTTGATGCCGTTGATGTGCAGAAAGTACGGTCTTCTACTTCCTGCGCCAGACGTTTCCCGATACCGATGCACCCTTGTGCCTGCGGTCTGTTGTCCTTTCCGTCAGCTGTGGAAATTGACACTCATTCGGAAATTCTTCGGAACGACAAAGACAAACTTGGCAAGCATAAAAAACTTCTGGTGGTTATAACACCAGTTCTTTGGAGCATATTTATTAAATGATTGTGGAGATCTCGATCGCCGCCTACCATTATAATTTGACTTGGAAACGAATTTTGGTCGAGCATTCACTTGATTTAGCTCGGATTTGGTAATGGCCAATCCTTCTAGAACTTTGGCCATGTTCGCCACTGTTCTCTCTAAAGAGGAGAGTCTATCATCTTGCGGGGGTGAAGAAAAGTATGATGGATTCACTGTGGGTTCCAAAACCCTATATTCTAACTCACATCTCTCAGATAAGTCATCTATAGAGAGAGTGTTGGGGAGCTGTCTGGCAAAGAGTTTTAATGTTTGGGGAAGATTGTTAATAAAAACAACCTTAGTCTCCTGGTCAGAAATGCTGGTTTTATACCAACGTTTCCGTAATTCCCTCAGTATTTCGATGGGGCCAAGATTTGGCATATCTAACTGCGCATATTTGTTTATTATCTGCTCAGTTTCCGTTGGTCCAAGCAAGGATTCTACCTCGTTTTCTAGGCCCAAAATTGGATTAGGTAGCTTCCTAATGGCCTCAAGCTTAGGATAAATCCGTCGCTGCAATTCAGAAAGTAGTTTAGCAAAAACCTTCGACAGTTTTTGATGACTGTCATAATCAGGAAACGGAGAGAAAGCGGAGTCTACGCGCATAAAGAATAGCTCACTATCTCCATCCCAAACAGGAACATCAATATCTAAAATTGGACCTGACATTTAACAATCTTACGGTATCTTAAAAGCATAAATTTATAAGCAATATGAAAATATATAAATATACTTCAACGAAACGCTTACCCACAAACAGCTTCCACAGTTGAATGAGCGCAGAACAAAAAAGTCACTGTTTCCAAAAATCCGCAATTGAGCCTGTCGAGTACGTACGGTGCCGTTTCGTACGTAGGAAAGATGAACAGAGGCCCCGTTGGCCTTTGATGACAATGTATTATTATAATTATCCCCCCAAAAAAATTCAACACAAATCCACGAATAGATATACCCAACAAAATTCCCAGAAGACCACGATCACGGTAGATAAAACGCAAATCTTAATCGATTTTATCCCAAATAGATGAAAAAGGAAGTCAATTTTATTTATACCAAAAAAATCAGAACAATAATCAATATCCTGGCGCGGTCGCCAATTTTTGTAAACGCCCCGGCTTCAAGTAAATGCCGTACGACGTTACAAACTCGGTTAAGGTGCTCTGAATAGAGATTAATTACTGATAGGGGGCCCTTAAGAGGGCCTGGTAATGCGTTCTCCTGAAGTCTTCAGAGTGTGAAGATGTCCTAGAGCCTTGGGTGGACTCTGGTTGAGTTGTCGCTCCCATGGTTGAGCTGTAATCACGATGTGGATAAAGTCCTGCAGGTTCTGCACTTAATTGGCTCGTCTCTCCGTGTATACCGCAACAAGATGATTCACGGATGTAGTTAGTTGTTGGTGAAACTATCAAATCACCAGCGTAGGTATTGACAGCCGACAGAACGCACACGCGTGAAGCAAGGTAGAATGCAAATGCCACAACTGGCTTGCATGGTAAATTGCCGTGCTTAAATAGCATGCCATGCCTACTTGCGCACTATTGGTTAAACGGCAAGTTTCGCTTTTTTCTCATTGGTGCTACGTAAATAAAATTGAATTTAATTTACGCAATATGTCGGCCATTAATTTGTGTCGTTACACAGTAAAAGAAAATTGTATTTCATTTAGGCAATATGTCGGCAAATTGATCTGAGCCGTTACAATACTTTGACTCTGTAACTTTTAAAATTTATTTTTTATGGCTCTGACAAATTTGCCGACATATTTCCAAAATGGAATTCGTGGTACCTATTAAAACAAGCGAAATTTGCCGTTCACCAATGACGTGTGACTGTAGATGACCTTTGGCCACTACCATAAGAGCGCATGTGGGATTCTAGGTTCGCTTAATCAATATATTTGTTATGATCATCTAATTTATAACATCCGGATCTCTCAGAAACATCTTTTAAACTACGTATCTAAAGTCCATATGCCAATTGCACTTTATCCTCAATATTTTCGAAACTCACCATTATATTAAAATGAGATTTCTTGCAATATATGTTATAACAATAAGAGTGCTCACCGACACGCTGAATACCTCAGATGATGGTGTAACGCGCGGCTCCTCGTTAAACCCAGGGAGAATTTATTTTGACAGATCCGGTCCACCTTAGGGTCACATGTGCTAATTCTGGTTTTATGCAATGTTTCTCCTAACTGTGGGCTTAGAAACAACCTCTGTAAATTTCAACAGTTATAGTTGATATTTCTTGAGCTGCAATTTTATTTGTTATTAATGGGGTGTAAACTCGGTCGCCAATTTTGTAAACGCCCCAGCTTCAAGTAAATGCCGTACGACGTTACAAAGTCAGTGTTTGTGCGAGGATGGCTGAGTTAGTACTGTTGGGGGGCACTTAACAGGGCCGCTCTTGAGCTCTCCGGCAAATACCGAGAAGGTCAGTTAGTGTAGCAGTGTCCAGAAGTACTCCTAGACACTTGACACCAGCTCTGGTTGACTTTGGTTATGGTTCCTTTTTTCGTGGCGTTGAAATCCGTGTTGAGAGATTAGCTGAGTAGTTTCGTTGAAGTTCTGCAGTAACTGGCTGGTCTCTCTAGTTGTACAGCAACAAGATTGGCGTGACAGAAATTGCCAATGTGTGTGAAGCAAGCCCAAAATATCTGCGTAGTTGACAATAGCAGACAGCACGAGAAGGAAACGCACAGTAGAAGGCAAACGCGACAACTGACTTGCATGGTAAAAACACCGTGGTTAAATAACCTTGATTGGCTGCTCGCACACCTTTGGTTGACAGCAAATTTTGCTTTTTCTCATTGGTGCAGCGTAAATTGTATTGAATTTAATTTACGCAATATGTCAGCGAATTGCTTTGTGCCGTTACAGGGGTTTTGTTTGTTTGAAAACACACTCCCGCGCATAACACGCCGGACGCATAGTGTGAATTACTGTGTCTAAGCTGTCAAAGCCAGGACATGTTTGTGTGCTCTTTATCGATTATTCGCGATTCATAACTAAGGCACTCTGGATTTAGTAACTGTGATTCATTACTTACTGCTTATGTGCCTATATATTAATTTTGTGTTAACATAAATTTATTTTGTTGCGGCCTTTAGCACGACCATTTTTGTCTAACATTGAATTTTAAGTTAGTTATCCTGAACATTGTTCATAATACACGTATGGTACTTCGACTTAGCTTTCTCACATCACGACACTCGGGGAGAAAGGGACGGACGCCATCTAGAAGGTGAGACTTATTATAAGCACGCCACACGAAACCGTTTTTTTTCTGAATTCAGTTACCAGGCATATGTAGTAATCTCATAGATTCGTTAAATACACCGCTACACCGCAAAAATACCTCTTACAATAGAATGAAATTTCTGAGACCTTGGAAACAAATATCTACGTCAATTTCCTGAAGCAAATTTGCGATCCTTCCCGAAAGTTAATTAAGATTAATAATTTGTTAACAACTTTAATAATTTATTTGCAAAATGTCTCAAGCCAGAACGACGTAGCAAAGCGTACCATGAAACTCAAAATATCATCCAGACACTATTATCCAAATCATCAAAGACAAGTAAAAATAATCGACAATATGTACAAAGGAAAGATACAAAATTTAGAATATTTTTTAAAAACACAACATTTTTTTATGGAACCAGCGATAACATCAAATGTCCAAAAAATAAAATTTTATATATTTTAATATGATGAATTATTTGATATCAAACCAATTAATTAACCTCCTTATACACCCTAATGTTTAAGATGGTTACTCATACATCATATAGTCCTCATTCTTCGGTTTTCTTGAGACAAATTTCAACATGTAGTTCTGCTAATTTGCTAGATTTCACTTTCATATTGCATTGATATTTTTCCTCAATTGTCTTGGTTTTAAACGTTTCTCTGGCTCTTCGTTCTTGCACACATTCTGAGTCATATCTCTTCTCAGCTTTTTGATACTTCAATGGGTATAACTTCTCAGTCTTCTCCTCCGTCGAGGAAAACTGTGGAATGCACGATCCAGTGCTACACATTCTGCTGTGCCATTTACTTCTATAAATGCTTTTTTATCATTCATAGGATTGACTTTGAATGGTCCATTATAGAATGGATTCAGACAATGTTTTCTGTTCTCGTTAGTTATGTATACATGAGATGCCAGCTTTAAATCTGAAGATACATAGAATTTAGACATTTGCTTTCTAGTTTTGGTTGGAACTAAAGGACACATTTGATTTCTCAATGCTTCAACAAATCAATCTACTGAACTAGAGGTCCAATCAGGACAACTTGGAGCTTTTATTAAAAGATCTCCAGCTAATCTTCATGGCTCTCCATAAATAAGTTCCGCTATGGATGTTCCTAACTGAGCTCTGTATCCATTTCGCATTACCAGCCAAACTATGGACAAATAATTTATTAAACTAGATCCTCCAGTGCAGCGTAATGTAAACTTAAGCTCCCTGTGCAGTTTCTCAACCACTCCATTAGCTCTAGAATTTTATACACATGTGTCTCTTACTTCTATCCTCATAGTAATTAATGATCTGATAAATAGTTCAGACATAAAATGCCCACCACAATCATAGTTACCCATACCTATACACCATAAAGTGACACCCAATTATGCATGAACATAAGTAAGACATCTTGAGCTGTAATATCCTTCAGGATTGTTACTTTAAATTGACGAGTGAAACGATAAACCATCGCAAGTAAATACCTTTGGCCAGTAATTTCGGGCATTTCTACTATATCAATATGTACATGCATGAAACGACCCGCTGGTATAACAATCGTCTTAACTTCGGTTTTAGTATGACGCAAAACTTTACATGTTTGACACCGGGCACATGTCCTTACTGAAGTACTTATAACTTTAGACATATTAGGCCAAACATATATATCATTGACAATCCTGATAGTTGCCTTAATGGAAGGATGACCAAATTCATGCAGCTGTTGAATTACCTTATACCTTAATTCGAATGGTACATAGGATCTAGGTTTTCTCCTTGAGATTTCACACATTAACCACTTTTATCTAAAATTCTTGCGTGTATACACGAACTTCTTTGCCAACACATACTAAAAGATAAACACCTTGTGTTTCCATCAATTATAATAATCAAGGTTGCGGTCTTGATATAAACACCTGACCCATTAATTAGTTACATATGTCAGTATAAACTAAGAATTGTATAGTGTAGAAAAGGCAATTCATCCAGTAGACCGGTTTCGTCCTTATTGGGAACTCATCATGTACTGGCCAGAATTTCAATTCTTAGTTTATACTGACATATGTAACTAATTAATGGGTCAGATGTTTATATCAAGACCGCAACCTTGATTATAATAATTGTTATCACCATCCGCGCAACCAATGTTCGTTTAATTTCCATCAATTGCCGGATAAAATCATTGGAAGACACAACAGAGCATACGAGTGAATCCGAACGAATCATATTTTCATCTGATATGTTTGGTCTACTGAGAGTATCTGCCACCACATTCTCTTTTCCTGAGATATGGGTAATGATACAATCAAATTCTGCTAGTGGGGTTAATTCTGAATTTACCCGCCGAGAATATTTAAGACTATTCGTCTTTTCTAGGATACATATCAACAATTTATGATCAGTTAATATTGTAAACTGATGTCTATCTAGTTAGTGCTCAAAATGCATCAGTGCAGAATAAACCGCTAGTAACTCCTTTCCAATCATATTATATTGATTCTCATGATTTTGGAGTTTTTGACAATGGAACCCTATCTTCTTGACTATACCATTACCAATCTGATCTAACGTTGCCTCTATGGCTACATCGGAAGCATCTGTGACCAGCTCAAACAGCTTAGTCCAAAATACACGCTCTAATGTGGTAATTTGGCTTAACAAATCTTTGGTCCTCTGGAATTTCTCCTTGTCGTTTTGGCTAAAATTAATAGGCGTGGAATTCTTGGTCGTGCTCCGTTCACGAACAACGACCCCGAAATTCCAGCTAAACCTGATATAAAACGACGATAGTAGCTAATCACCCTCAAAAATCTACACGCAGTTAACGTACAGTTATGTGTTCTGGCACACCTTTGATTGCTTGAATCATATCATCCAATGTTTGATTCCATTTTTGGAAATGGACTGACCAAGAAATTTAATAAAGAGCAGCCAATCCTGCTCTTTTATGGGTTCACTACCAACTCATCATTTTTCAGCTTATATAACACGACGTCCAAGTGCTTCAGGTTTTATTCCAAAAATTTACTATATATAATTATGTCATTTATATACACTAGCAAATGGACAATCTTTAAGAACCTCCTCCATCGGACGCTAGAATTTTTGACATGCATTCTTTAGACCATAATGACAGCATGCGAATTCATTCAATCTACTCCCAGTAAATCGCACTGCATTAAGTGGTATAGGCTCTGCCTCCATAGGTACTTGATAGTATGCTTTCTGCAGATCTAATGTAGTATAAAACTGATAACCCATTATATCCCTGAGTAAAGTACTCTGGTTTGGTAGAGGATAAGAATCAACTTTTTTACGGAGTTAAAAAGATGATAATTACCACAAACCCTCTATTGACCCGGTTCAAGTTTGAGAACTACCACTATTGGAGATACAAAGTTGGAATTGGAACGCCTAAAAATTCCTGCTTCACTTAACCATTTAAATTATTCAATTGCAACCAGATGCTTATGTTGTGCTAACGGTTGAGCCTTCAGTGATGTCTGTCATCAAACCCTTCCGCTTAACATTGAATGGACGAAACACGACCAGGTTTTTCTCGATGACATCCACCAAGTCATCGTTGATGACGGGTCTGGGCAGTCTCACTGACCTAACTACTGAGGTTCCAGTCACTATCCCAGTGTATTGTCCAATGGTCCTATATTTGAGATCTAAAGCGAGGTTAAAATGGATCAAGAATCATCCAAATAATGCTATCCTTTATATCTGCGACCATAAAATTCCACATAAATGAAAATTTCTGTCCCAATGTCACTGAGAATTCTTTATCTCCCTTAACCTCAATTGGACTTCCATTGGGAACCCATAGTTGATGATCGAATGTAGGGCTATCAATTTCCACCACATCGGATCAAACTACACTCAACTCCAAACTCGTGTCTATTAATAATTTTAAATAGCTTAGTTCATCCGCTATGACGAACTTTTTGTTGCTATAGCCAGTCACCTCTCCGATATTACCTTCCAGCCGAAATCTAACAGATTTTTGGACCAAATTACTGCGCGTTTCTTCCATCGAAGCTTTCGAAACTAACTTCGATGATTTCAGGATGCCTCAAATATGCATACATTGCAGCCTTGCATACGCAACATCCCCGACGGCTCCAAATAGCAGGAGTTCTTCTAGTTTATCGGAGACTTACACCAGGCCACTGGTCGAGTACTTTATTTCCATCGGGGACCACCCATCCGAGGAATTATGCATCCTTTGCCGTGACGCTTTCCAAGCTTGGCATATTTATAATGGAAAATGCACCATTTGTGTAGTCTTTGAACACCTTCTTGCGATTCACCTCTCATTGCTTGGAAATAGACCTTTGACCCCGAGAATTTACCCTGCCTCTGCTGAAATTTCCCATCTTGGGTTTCATCCAACGCCCATCCCGTCGGAGAACACTCAATTTATTCTCTATGGTCAAGATGCCTGAATTGCTGCTTAAGACGTGAATCTGCTGTTACTGCATAAAACTTAGGTTCCATCTGGCTATACACTATGTCAAACCCTTTGAGCATTTTTAGCCACTCTAGTTCCAATTTGTCATAAACGTCCAAGGTGGCTCTCAATCTAGCAGGCAATTCTAATACAAATATACTGTTCATAACTTCTTCAGACATATCAAGCCCGATGGATTTTGAAACAAGGCTGTCATAAAATTCAGATAGGAGTTGAATTTCTATCTTTTCCTGACTAAATAAGTCAGCCATCTGCTCTCTCGGGTTGATATAGTCTATGAAGCTCTTCAACCAGAAGCTCAAATACATTTAGAGGTTCATTCTCTGAATCAAATTTTCGGAGTCCTTTTACAGACTCAGAAAAACATCACCAGACCGAGGCAAACATTTCTGTAGGTCTGGTCATTCTACTTAGGTTAAAATAAAATTTCGCATTTATCCTTCTGGGCACAACTGAACTAATTTGTTACTTGGTTCGCAACACCTAATACATACTTGAATATATATTAGTTATCCGCAACAAACATTAATTAAAATATTATTAAATGTCCAAAAAATTAAATTTGATTTATTTAAATATGAGGAGTTAATTGATCTCCAATAAGTTATTTAACCTCCACATGACCTTGCGCCTGCACAAGTATGTAAGCACTGTGCATTTACCATGCATCACCACACAGTTGATATTTCCGTCCTGTGTGTTACGGGTGATTGGTGTCGCTCTCTCCACTTGACTGTTTACCTACACTGATTTCAGTACTTGCGTTTTTTACGCTATGTTACCTAATCACTTGGACTTCAGTCACGCCGATCTTCTTGTTGCTGCACAACTAATCATATGTGATTAGCTACCTAATAATCGAGCGTCTACGTGTGCCAACCAGCACGGTGTTGCTGCAGATCTTCAACAAATCAATTCAGAGCCTTCTAACAGTAACTCACCTCTCTGGTTTCGACAAATCTACTTATCCCGTTGCATCCACACGAAGGAACACCTGCCAATCAACCAGAATCGGCCTCAAGTGTCTAGAAGTATTTCTAGACTCTGCAACGAAGGAATGATATAAAGCTTCAGGCGATTAGGAAACTAATTAATTCCATCTTGGACCTCAAAGATGAAGTGAAGTCCTTAATGCGTCCCTTAGAAATAAAACAGATAAAAAATAATTATGCGCAGTTATAAATGCTAAATCTTGGCCCCAAAGAAATTGCGTAAAAGTTGGTATTAAAAAAATATTTCTGATCATGAGGCTATGGTCGATCGAGATTGCCGTAACATTTTAAGACATATGCCCCAAAGAACTGATGCATAATCATCAGATGTCTTTTATTTCTGTCAAATCTGTTTCCGTCTTTCGGAAATATTACCGAACATGTGTCAATTTCCACAGTTGATGGGCCAGTCCTCAGAAAATAGGCGCAGTGGAGCATCAGGATCAGGAAACGTATGGCGCAGAAATTAGAAAACCGTACGCTTTTCGCATTAACGACATCAACGGCGCCAATGGAAAGCAATCACTTACAATCTGACATCATTATCGTTGACTCCATTCGTCCATGCTGAATATGCCACATAGACAGCAAAACTGACAATGTCATTCTCAATGACCTGCCAATTTGTCTGTATGACCCGGCAAAAAAAACCAATAAAATTCTGCATCTACTAGATTTCAAAATTGGCGAAGAATTCTTCGAAGACACAGGTGCAGCAGTTTCAGCTCTCGAGGGTTATTACATCGACGAGGTGTCTCTAGGCGTTTTACTTGCAACAGCTACAAGGGAGCCCATTCCTTCTTATGGTTGCCAGCATCGTACACTCAACATAGATTTACGACTTGAATTTACTCACAACTTGCCTCCGAGTGTTTGGAGTTACAGATCATTCAGCCAACCCCAGTGCATTATTCAGCAGCTCCTTGAGAATACAAATCGCTGTTTGATCTCAGCAAGTCAGAGCTCTGAGTTTTCTACACGTTGGATCATATCATCACAGCAGGACAACTTATTGCAGTCAAAATCCGTCAGTTAGCCCTGTTAAGCTGAAAGCTGCCCGTGAGGAATTCTGAAGACCATTGGAAGAAGGACTCATCAGACCACCGAAAAGTTCATAGGCAACAACACTGCACTTCGTCTCGGAATCAAACGTTTCATACAGAGCTTTTGGAGCTTATCACAAGCTAAATTCATTGACCAAATCCGATGCATATCCTTCTCCCAATATAAAAAACGTATAGTAACCCTTCCATATGCAAGAATAAAAGGAATTTTTCAGATACAAGAAACGCTTCTATCTGATATTAGTCTCAAGTATCTACAAATGAATATATCTTTATATATAATAGCAAGGCAAAAAATATATAAAAATGAAAACATGGAGGGAGTGTGAAAAAAAGCTAACCAATCAATTGCGTGCGTCACATACAGTTCAAGCTCAATGCGTTGAAAAAGGATTAATATTTGTGCCCTGCTCTCTCCCACCTTTATTTGTGAGATTGTGCACCCTGTTACCCCACTGCACTGGCCGTTCTCGAGGAGCAGTACATGGGTTTTGCTGACGCTTATACGTTGTATTCGTCGGAGCTGGAGTCCTTATATACTGACTTTGCTTCCAGGCCACTGGCTGTTGCCTTCTGTCGTGGAACTGCTTACTATGCCGCAAAGAATTCCAATACGGTATGTCGCTCCTGTCAGATGTCGTAACTAGACCCATGCGTGGAGATGCAGCTGCCAATTTGTTTGTCATTTTGGCCGAACTTTGAAGAGCCTGAAGTCTCTCTTCAAGGCCTCCCTGGGCGCTGGATATTTCACCGTATCTGGTAGGTCCCTCAGCATGAACATGATGGCCTCATATGGTTGCAAGCCGGGAAAAGACTCGGTAAGCTTTGAGAACCACAGCTTGATACGTGCCATGGTATACATGGGCATCTCACCCATTAATGGTTTCAGGCTGTATAATTCTAAGAACACTGCCTGAGGCCTAGCCCGGAAATGATCCAACAAGCGTCTTTTGTATTCTTCATACGTGAGGTCAACCGGCAATTCCAATTGGACTGCTACTGTCCGTTTCACTAATTCCTGGACAGCTACACGCACAATAGGTGTTTCCAATGTAAATTCTTGGGCTCGAACTGATGCTTCAAATTTTTCGAACCACAACTGTGGCCTTTCCACATCTAGTGGTGCCGACATCGGCTTAAATTCTGATGACGGTCTGAAATAACTCGTCGATTCGGCTGAAAACGCCGGCATATTTCCTCCTGATTCCTATCCTGGCGCGGTCGCCATTGTTTTGTCCACCTATGTTGGATGGTCCACGTACATCTAATATGTCTTCTGATGGGTTGAAAACGTTAATTCAGGCATTGAATTGTCAAATAATTAATTTAACTGCAGAATTAGGCATAATTAAGGCTCGTCTAGACGATACGCTAATAATAAACACTGAAGACATACATATACGTGGACCATCCAACCTCGGTCGGATCTTATATTACCTTTCCTGCTTGCATAAATCCGACTTTACAATTTACGTAAATCCATAGGTTTTCGTACGTATCTCCTTCCATTGCTATTGAATTTGGTAATTATTTTAAATGCTACATCTGAAGAACATTACCCTGTGATATTTCCAACGATACAAGTATCTGTATTAAGTGTTGCAAACCTAGTAACAAATGGAGTTCAGTTGTGACCAGAAGGATAAACCAAAGGCAGCGCCAGACAGAGGTATAATCCCATGCATTTCGTTCGTTAACTTACTGGCGACTCATCAGTGAGGAGCGGAGTTACGCTCCACACAACACTATATATTTTGGTCAAGAATGTGTCAAGAATGTAATACTGGCTCCTACTAATGAGTCGCCAGTAAGCACGAAACAAATGTGCATGAGATTATACTTTCCGTTCATGCTGCCTTTGGTTTATCCTTCTGTTCACAACTGAACTAATTTGTTAATAGGTTCGCAACACCTAATACATACTTGCATACAAACGGTATTTAAATGTTTCAACGATGTTTTACGCAATTGCACGCGCGTATTTACGTTTTGATTTACAACAGGCGTTTAAGTTATAATGTTCTCTTATTCGAGTAATTAACCGTCAGATCGTTAGGCCTACGTAAGTTAATCGACAACTTGCGCATATATATTGGTAAATAATATTTGATGGTCGACATTAACGGCTGTTTCTCTTTGATTGATGGTAACGGCAAGTATTTTACCCTAAATAACACTCGTATTTTAGCTGCATTAGATTTTCGTGTTAATGTCTCTTAAACTTTATCTTTTGCTATTCGAGAAACTGCATCCCCCTTAAATGGGATGTTCAGATAGATTGTTTTCTTTTCAGGTCCGTATTTCGTCTGTTTCTGTTTAATTACCATTTTAAAAATTGATTCAATTAATTATCTATGTTATTCATTAGACATTAAATCGTGAATTGTTTTATAAGATTCGTTTTCTTTTGAATCTTGACTAACTAACCTGTCAATCTTTGATAATCAGCCACGAATGTTGATAATTTATATTGAAACGGCACAAAACTGCTGTAATGCACATACTGTGCAGACCAGGTTGTTTTATGGTAAATTGTTTTGCTTAATTCACCATTAGTTTGTCTCTATAATAGAACATCTTAGAAAGACAGACAATAATGTTCTTGTGCTCTTACGTGATACCAATACTGTTAAGTTCCTTGTTGAAACTTTAAAGTAGTGTACGTGATTGCAACCTGTTCTTCAGGAAAGGGGAAATATTATCCACGTACCGTATATATTGAGTGTATTTACTTTTGTCATTCCTTAATGATGTGTTCTCTAGGTGCCCTAGAAAAATCTCAGCCAACCCTGAAGATATGGGATTCTCCATTTTCACAACATCAGTATGTTTATAGATGCTTACATTACAATAAAACCGTACGTCTTTCGTGCATAATAAGATAAGCTTGCGTAGAATGTGACCTGTCACCGGCGACGGTGATTTGTCGTGTTCTACCGCTTTGACTATAATGTCAATGGTTTCATCAATTGGAATATTTTTAAACAAAGACGTAACATTAAAAGATACCAAAATTATGTTATTGAAATGTATATCTTGAATTTTGTATATAAACTGAAACGAATTGGCAACCGAATAATCACCTAGTAGTTTGCGTAATGGTTTAGGTATACGAAATAACCATTTAGCTAGTGCATGAAATGGAGAATACACCATTGTTAAAATTGGCCTCATAGGACAATTCTTTTTGTGTGATTTTGTTAATCCATACATTGTTAGCGTAGATGATCAAACTGGCTTGAGCTGCGGTGCAGGAGCCTCATCAGTTAAACCGTTATCTGTCAAGATCTTAATTTTATTTATTACTTTGCGTTCCACTTTGCCTACTTCATCTGATTTATCGTCTAGACGCGTAAATTTTGTATTGTCACTCAACACGTTTTCCATCTTTTGTAGGGAGTCAGATTTGCCCATTATAACAACGCTCTTGCATTTACCAGCGCGTACTATTTTGATGTCTGCATTTCTGCTGATACCTTTAAACGCATTTAGATGTTACTTTAACAATGCGTGTTGTTCTGCGCATTTAGACGATTTCAAAAGTGAAGCCTTGCACCAATTTTTATAATCAATATTAGTAGGTTCCAAGTTAGCTGTTTGTTCAAATAGAAATTCAAATGCTGCCTCAAAATCCACATCGCATTTATTAGAAGGATGTGTTTCAGAATTTTGGCCTATCGATAGTGCTTCTATTATTAGCTGATCGATTGGTATTTTTGATAAGTTAATTACACACATCCGACTTAGAACTTATTAGTATTGATTAAAAAAATTGGATCAAGTGTACATTAGTTGATCAGGCTTCACATTTGAAATCTTCAACTGTGCAGAACAACATGCATTGACAAAGCAACATATAAATGGGCTTAGAAGTATCAGGTAACTATTCGGTTGCCGATTCATTTGAGCTTGTCATTCTGTTCTGCGTGTTTCGACGAGAATAAATGTGAAGTGTGATCAACAAATTTAGCCTTGAACAAATTTTTATAATTAATAATGGTAGGTTCCAAGTCAGCTGGTGGTTCAAATATCAATTCGAATGCTGCCTCAAAATCAACATCGCAATTATTAGAAGGATGTTTTCCACAATTTTGGCTCATCGATGGTGCCTCCATTTTCAGCTGATCAATTGGTATTTTTGATAAGCTAAGCACAAGTATATCAGGATAGGTTGCTATCAAATCACACAAAACTCCAGGTTTTTTTAATATTTTCTAATTTCTTCCTAATTATTTCTTTGTCTTCGGAAATAACTGCAGGCAAAAGCTTTTTAAATCTAATTCTTACAAAAAGATTTAGTTCATCTAATGCACAACACTGCAACATCGTCTTTTAACTGCTCAATTTTGGAATACGCAAACCTTGTAATATTTCTTCGGTTGTCCCGTAATTGGGACTTTCTTAAATTGAGTACCAAATCACTTGGAAAACGTAATCGCTTAATGCACAGATATAAGTGTTCTTTCCATAATAACGTTTTTTGCGCTCTACACTTTAACGTCACTAGTTTATCTAGTTTTCTGAAAGATTCTTTTGAAATTCAAGTCTTAATAATATTCATATTACCTTTTCCATGTGCAAAAATAAAAATAAATTTTATCAGATACAAGAAACACTTCTTCCTTATGTTCTTCTCAATTATCTACAAAAGAACCTCTTCTTATATATCAATTGAAAGGCAAAACAAGATAGAAATTTGTAAATATGAAGAGAGTGTGAAAAAGGAAACCAATCAGTTGCGCGCATCAACGTCTTTTGAAGCTGAATGCTTGAACATGCTTCTTCTGCTTGCAAACATTCGGTGGCAATTTGTTAATCCATCAGGCTTTGCTTGTAGCTAGTTCCGTTTCGTTATTGCATTTAGTAATTATTTAAATTGCTACGTCTGAAGAACATACAGTGATGTTTCCATACGTTTGCAAATGCGCAACACATCGTTGAAACATCACACTTATGTTATACAGACGTAGCATTTCAAAAAATTTCTAAATGCAATAACAAATGGGCGTTTGCTACATGTGAAGCCTTATGGATTAACAAATTGCAGCTGGATTTATACAAGCAGAAGAAGCATGTTCAGGCAATGAACTTAAACTGGAGGTGATGAACCAATTCGATTGGTTTCGTTTTTTACACTCTCTCCATGTTTACATATTTCTATCTCGTTTAGAATATCAATTTATATATAAAGAGATGTTCATTTGTAGATACTAGAGGAGGACATTAGAAAGAAACTATTATTCTTTCTGATAAAATTTCTTCTTATTTTTGCACAGGGAAAGGTTAGAATGAATTTTATTAAGGCTTGTATTACAAAAGAATAAACACTGTACTTGAAATACTCAGCGGTAGCAATTTCTTCTCATAGATGACCCCAGAAAAGCCTACCATCACATGCTGGTAGCGCCAGAAGATATTAAAAAGACTGCGATCATCTATTCATTTGTCCTTCTCAAATACCTCTGCATGCCTTTTAGTCTCAAACGTACTACTCAGACATTTCAAAGATTCATGGAAAACATACTCGCGACGATGCTGCTTACTGTATTTCAAAGTTCGATGACATTGTAACACGCGGCTCCGCGTTACAACCCAACGATGTTCAATTTTGACAAATATGGTGCTCTTTAAGGTCAAATAATCTAACTCTGTTTTTACACAATATTTCTCTTAACTGTGATTTTAGAAACAATCTTTGTTAGTTTCAAGCAGTTTTAATTGAGATTTCTTGAACTGCAATTTTAATTGTAATTAATAGGGTTTTGTTTAATAAAATATACACACCCGCGCGCAATACGCAGGGAGCATGCGGTGGATTATAGTGCATATGTGGTTCGATAGTTTTTGTTTGCATTCAAATTATGATTTCACGCATCAGGACATCAGATGTTCCTCAATCACATTCACAAATTCTATAGTTCAATGGATTATTATAATTAAATAAGTTAAAACCATAGCAAACAGTGGATTAATTATTTGTGAAGTTTTTTATCAGTGACAATATTTACCAGTGACTTTATTTATATCATCATATATTTTCAATCGTTTATATGTATTCATCACGATTCAGACGTTTGTGAATTGATTACTACTTGTGTTGACTAAATATCGTTTTGTTGCCGTCTAGATCACGGACTGTTTTTTTAACTGTGATAATTACTTGTGCATAAGACATTCAATTTTGTTGGCAATATTTCGTTTTGTTGCCATCTAGAGCACGATCAATATGGACTAACTGTGAATTTTGCTTTGCAACATTGTGTACAATTGACATATGATAATTCGACTTAGCCTTCTCACATCACCTATCGGAAAAAGGTCCGGGACTGATCATAAGCATGGACCTCCACAGCAGCTACCAGGTCTATGTAGGAAGGGTAAAACATCACGAACTAGATAGCTACCCCGCTAAAATACCCCTATAATATAATAGATTAATCATTTAGCTTTTGGTTAAAACGGTAGAACGAACACACAGAAGATTTGATTAATAATTTTATTGTTGTTTAAGTATGTTACTATTTTAATAGTATAGATAAGGGGTAAATATCAAGGGTACCATAAATATTATTTAACAGTGTGATACTCAATGTGAAAACTGATAGTTCACACACTTTTTTATGTAACTTTGTTCTTCTGCAATGCAAATAATATAGTTTTATATTGAGAGTTACAGTATCAAAACTGTAGTATTGCTCTGATTAAAATTATTCGAGGGCATTATGAGTTATCAAGCATTTACATTAACTCTCGATTTAATTTGTCATTGCCTATTTTATTATTATTTTCTGATACATATTGCATATATGTTGTTAACGTCAACAAGTTGAAAAGTTTTTGAAAGTTTATCCATACTCATGTGAAAAATTAGCCTCTTAGTGCAATACAACAATTACAATCAAGTTATGCTCATTAACTATTACTAAATTTGTCAATATATTCATTTTACACAAATTCTTCAGTAAATCTCTCTTATATTTAAACAATAATTCATTGCGCGGGTGGTGCTAACAATTCTTTAAATCAAGTTTGCGAGCTTTGAATAAACGCCAATCCCATTGTATTTAATCAGTCATCGGAAAACATAACAAAACT
>JAQBSW010011621.1:0-19453 GCA_029291075.1 Eudiplozoon nipponicum
TCTACCAAGTATATAGTGGTTAAAGGGCGTAATACCGGCTCCTACTGATGAGTCGCCAGTAAGCACGAAACGAATGTGCATGAGATTATACTTTCCGTTCATGCTGCTTTTGGTTTATCCTTCTGGTCACAAATGAACTAAGTAACAGACGTATCTCAAAATACGATATTTGAAGGCGATGACACATCATATGCTTTTAATGAAAAAATTAGTCTTCATTACGTTATTGTAAGATAGACATTGTTTACGAAAATGTACTATCATGATTGGATGAACGAAAATATCTCTAACGGATCCAGAACCTTGGCTTTATGTACAGGTAGAAACGAGATTTATTAATAAATGTTATCCCATAGATTACGGTTATTATATCTCAACAAACAGTATTTAACTATTATATCTCATATTTTAAAAATGGTGAATTTACCTAATATCATGGAATATTTATATATATGGAGTTATATATTAGGTAGTGCATACCTAGTAACTAACTGGTTCAAATAGGACCAGAAGGATATGCCAAACTCATCATAAACACAATGTATTATGCCATGTACAAATGCGTTTCGTGCTTACTAACAACTCATCAGTAGGAGTCGGTACTACATCCTAGATCCACTGCATATTTGGACAATATATATGGGTTATTTTTGTACTGTTCATATATTTTAGTTCTCTGCAAAAGAGAGCATATATATAGTGTATTTTGTATTGAGTGATTTCATAATTAACAAAGAAATGTGATAACTGATATCGATCAATGCCCAGAATGAAACTTCTCTGTAATAGCCGATGTTCAGAACACTTAACTTTCTCTAATTCAATTTTTACAGGGTCGATACGTATATATATATATATATATATATATATATATATATATATATATATATATATATATATACTCTATCTCTATATATATATATGATATTCAACGCCGCTCACGATGATTATTTGATTTGAAATCGACAATAACGTTGTTTTTAATACACACATTTAGAAGTGTGTACTACTCAGCCGTCTTACATATCTTGGCTATATGTGTAGTAGGTTTTAGACCTAATACCGAGTCCAACTGATTCGTAGCGCATGCATACGTGCAATAAAACATTTTAATCTTGATGACTTTGGCATATTTTTCTAGCCCTATTTTAATTAACGTGATATCGGTTGTGATACATAGAAAACAAATTCATATACGTTATTGCTCTGTAGTTAATAAAAATATAAATAAACAGCATGAAACGAATGTGCATGAGATTATACTTTCCGTTTATGCTGCCTTTGGTTTATCCTTCTGGTCACAACTGAACTAATTTGTTAATTAGAAGACCAACATACTTGTATATATATATATATATATATATATATATATATATATATATATATATATATATATATATATATTAGTTCTCCGCAACAAACAGTATTTAGCAGTAGATTAATTGTTTAATCAAATAAGTGTCGATATGGAGTATTTATGTTCCATCAATCTTTTACTCTCAACCTGTATTACTTTCCTTTTATTTGACTCGATGTTTTATCCAGTGGATAATTATTGCACAGAAATTTTTAAAAAGTCAGTAAAATATCTGGTTATAAACACCATTCTACTCATGTTGAATTAGCTCAAATCACATTAAATTTATAATACCAATGATAAATATATAAAAATAATAAAACAATGGATGATATTCAATCTATTATAATTAAGTTAGCGAAATCTCTGGATAAACAATATAAATTGAAATATTTGGCAGATTAATATAAACGTGCAAAGTTTAAAATATGTAAAACTATCGCCAGTCGACAGATCAATAATTAGTTCAATTTATAAGGTAGCAAACCTTTTAAAAGAAAAGCTTTCGGCAGTATGACGGGAGCAGATTTTGCAAGAGGGTATACACGAACCACACACATTGGGGCAATCAGTCTACGTCACCTGAATCAAATAAAAATAGTGGCTTAAATACATTACATCTTCGCTGTCAAAATGCCAAAATAAACATAGGACACGATTTTTTTAAATAGTATAAATTCTAACATATCTGCATATTTTTTTTAAAAAGTGAATGAGAAAAACAACCAAAGTAAACATCCGATAAATGGAAATCATAAGCTAATAAAAGACTAATCAACAATTATTTGCTTAAGAAAAAGCACCATTAGGCACGACGATACATTTCGACTAAAGCAATTATATTTTTTTAAATTTTAAGCACCAGATATTTCGGTCGAGTTGAGTTTCGTTGAAGAAATGACTCTTTTGAACTGTGTTTTATATAATAGATTTAAAATATATCTATAATTCCATATATCCTTTAATTCTTAATTAAAATTATAAATGGCGTCGAGCCAGCGAGAGACATTTGTTAGAAGAATAAAGCCGAAGAAAACCATACATAGAGATCAAAGACAAAGCAAATAAAATTGCGGCCCGCACATACTGGCAAAGAATTGTATACTTGTTTCTACCATGAAGATCGATTGCAATACGATCTTTAGTAAGTGATTTTTTTTGCTGAAGCATACTCTACACTAATTCGCTTTACTTAGTTTAAAAATTTTTTTTCATAAGTTTTCAGTGAATTGCATCGTGATAGGAGAATCCGTTCTAGCATCATTAATCAAAACCTGAAAGATAAGCAACTTTTCAAATCTCGTTTAAACTGTTACATGGAAAACTCAGCTAAGTATAATAAAAACGTGAAGCTACTTTTCGGATCGGAAAACTACACCAATCAAATATTTTATTGATCATTACAAAATTAAATAATAATTTCAATCCTACGTAATGGAACGATTCGACTTTCCTTGGTTACCATCAGATCCTGACCAAAATATTAACTATCGGAAATCCAGCTCTAACTAATAAAATAAGTTAAGAAAAGCTGAAATTCCACTCTGCTCAAAATTTTATTTAAGCTCATTGTAATTGATTAATATACCGGATAGCCTATTTCTAAACAGTCATGTTTAGCAAGTTTTGTAGTGCTCTTGGATTTAATAAAAAAAACGAATAAAATTATTAACCAGGTTAAGATCATAACTTAATATCCGTCAGTGGTTTGAGCAACAGACCCGAAGCAGACGTGCCCCTGTTCGAGCTCCAACCGTGGTAAACTCTTGGCAGTACATAAAGATTTTCTAACCGGTCTGCTGAATGAATTTTCCTTTCTGCTTTATACAATACTCAGTTTATACTGACTGGTGTTTATATAAAAATCGCAACTTTGATTTAAATAATTGTTATCACCGCCTGCGCAACTAATGTTCGTTTAGTCATCTAAATTGTTTATGCTGATGTTTTGATTATCCCACATTTAGTGAATTCTAGTTTGAAAAATAATCCGTCCAACTGGCTTCTTGGAATGCGTAATCTCATATTGAAGAAACCCACAAATAATAATTTGCCATTTAAACTAATATCCAATTAAATCGCCAGTATATGTAGTACAAGTAAACAATAATTGGTTGTGCGGGTGTTAGTAACAAACCTTTAACTCAAGTTTGCGAGCTTCACTTTACGACCAATCCTATTGTATTTAATCATTTTTTGTTGTTATTCGAAGACTGGTTAAATACAGTGGGATTGGTGATTACTTCAAGCTCGCAAACTTGATTTTTAATGTCACCAGTAAGTTTGGAAGGTTAACAACCATGAAATAAGTCGGAGGACATTATCAATGTAGGAGAAGTTTTATTTCCAATTTCATACGCATTCATTTCTTATGAATGGCTCATCCATAAACAAACTTATTTTTTGGCATCACTCAAATACTCATTACCATAGAAAATGCAATACATATATATTTCACCGTGGTTTAGACCTCGTTGACCAACTTGTCTGTATACCGGTTTGGGCCTTATTGGCATCCATAAAAACTTTTTAAAACTGCCGTGGCTGAGACTCGAATCAGAGCATATTAGCTTCAGTCGTCCAACTCATCAACTAAGCTCCATGAGATGCATACTGAACTGGGTTTTTCGTAATATACCAACTTAGGCTCAAGGTGTAGTAGTGCAACTAGAGGGCACTGACTTCCTAGTTAATCAATCTCATTGTAATAGTGCAAATAGACAGCATTGATTGCAAGGTTTAATCGTCATCATCATCATCATCATCATCACCATCATCATCATCATCATCATCATTTTTGTGTATTAGATAAATAGGTCTAATATGAATCAAACGGATCAACGTAATAGCATTGCGTGTATATGAATAGAGCATTTCGGTTTGCGTAGCATAGTCCAATCGGAATGCAGCTTTAGGAAGCGTATATTATTGCATATGTAATATGCACGGTCAGACGATAATTAGACTACACCACATACGGGTATGATTAATGGTGTAGGAGGATAATTACGTTAGATCATTTCTGGCCAAAACGAATAGCTTGGGTGGATAGTTAAGTTAAAATATATAGGGCCATAATCAACAATATAGCGTTCCTTCTGTAAGTACTGTTCATCGAGAACTATAATCTGCGGGACGTATAAGCTTTGGCTAAACAAACAAGCAATACTTTGCAAGTATGTATTAGGTGTTGCGAACCTAGTAAATCTAGTCTAGCTAGACCAGAAGGATAAACCAAAGGCAGCATGAACGTAAAGTATATAATCTCACGTACATCTGTTTCTGTGCTTCAGACTAATGTAGGAGTTTGTATTAACTTTAACCACTATATATTTGGTCAAAGAATGTGGAATAATAGGATGGTACAATCTCCTAGACGAATGTGTAAACCTGCAATAGTGAAGCTAACATCATCTAAAGTCAACAACAATGCGACTTCAACGCTAACTCACACAATATAATATATACCGAGTCTGTAAAGGATAATAACACTATGGCTATTGTGTTAGTAACAGATTCTAAACACCTAGTACATACTTGCATATGTATTAGTTCTTCGCAACAAACAGTATTTAAGCAATACTTTGACAACATTGTCACTAAATCTTAATAAAGCTATTCTCGTCACCCTTGACTTTCTCATGGTAAACTGAAGGCAGTCACTCTATCAAATTTAGACTAACTGTCCTGGCGACTGAGTGAAATCAGCATACTCCATGCAGATGATGGAACGAGAGCTGATGGATCAACAGACGGTGAACACTACACCATTCCGTCTTGAATAATGATACTGAACTAAATTATGACAGATTTTATCACACATTTTTTCACTATAAACTGAGCATTGCATACTATAGCAAACGCAGCTCATCAAACAGATCGGTTTAATCCTTAGTTGGCACGCAAGTAATTTTCATAATTTCCACAACCGGGGGCTCTTACCGACAGACACATTATGAATGCCGAATAAAGTCGAAATCGGTTCACTCGATGATATGCACTTGCCATCATAAGCAATTTTTAGTTTATACTAACAATATACAACTCAATAGACAATAAAGTCTTTCATAACAGGCTATTAAATACAGTGGCAAACGTTTTGTCCTCAAAATTCGTTTTTATCTGTTGAAAATGGTTAGATTTTATTTTAACCCTATCAAACATTGTTTAAGATAAATAAAATGAATAATTATTATTGAACAAAATATACCATAAGCAGTGTTCATTTGTTACAGAATGATAGGACCCAATTTTACGTGTTTCCATGAATATACTTACCTAAGAGCTATATTTGATCAAATTTGCTTTCATTATCAACCTTGGTAGTCTACGGAGCAAATTAGCAATATTCTTCGCATTTTGGGAGAACTTTACTTGGATCGTGGTCATATGCTATAGAGATATCTCGACAGACGACCTAACACATTTGTCGACAATGCGCTCATCAGTCTTGCCAACAGCTAATGAATAAATTAGTCTCTCGCTCGAGCGAAGAAACACTTATAACAATTCAATCGTTTTCGCGGATAGCTGCCACTTTGAGTCCAGCCAGGAATGAGGCAACTCACATTGGAGCAGATTACTCCTAATTCAACGCCAGGCGAACTAATAGCTTGCTAGGCCAATTATCGAAGGAATCGAGAGTAGAAACCCGATTCAGCCAGTCTTTATGACCCCGACTCATGTAAAGCACTGCGTACGAAAGTGGTAGATCTCACGTAATACTTTTCCATGAATATACTTCAAGGCTGGCCACGAGTCATCGATAGAGTAAAACAAAGTTCAAGGAAAGGAAAGACAAACTACAATGTGTTTACGCCACACAGGGTTGCCTAACTTTAGAAGTAATTGTCGAAATTCTACCAGGGCCAATATGTTTTGGCAAAATTCAAAGTAAAACCACTGCATATCCGAATATACCTAATCAGTGTAAATGAATCTCAATTCAATCAAAATTACAGAAGGCCGTCTCCAACGCATTCTCTTACGTCATAACTCTCCAAAATCCTTTTAAAACTGTTCAATACCATATTTCGGAAGAACAGATGGGTCTGCTTCTCATACGTATATTTGGGGATGTCTTTAGCATTCTTAGGCACATGATAAGGAGCTCAGACTGACGGTTAAACAAGTAAAGCACAGATAGCATAAGAAGCACAATATTTATACGCCGAGTTAATGAGGTAGTTTAGTGATAAATACAATAACTAATACATTCAGTTATCTTTGAGGCTTCCCTTAAATATGGCCTGTAAGTTCAAATTTTGAATCGTCCAATCTGATATAAGACAGTTTCAATCCTTTGAAAAAATAATGAAAAAGAGCTGTGAATTTAAGAACTGATTTTAATTAATAGTTGTTAATTTGACTTTTTAAGTAATTCAAGACACGCTTATGCCAGAAAGCAAGATGGACAAGTTCCTCTGACAATTCAACAGCGGCAGGGGGGCTCAGCGGTAAGAACAGATTCCGAAGCAGATGTGCTCAAGTTCGAGCGCTGTCCACAGAAAATACTGGCCAGTACATGATGAGGTCCCAATAAGGACGAAACCGGTCTTCTGGATGAATTGCCTCTTCAACACTACACAATACTTGCTTTATACTGACAAATGTTTGTACATAATGGGTCGGGTGTTTAAATCAAGATTGCAACCTTGATTAAAAGTAATTTTTAGCATCGCCCGCGAAACTAATGTTCATTTAATTTAACAGTAAGTTAATTTCTTAATCGACACCCAAGATATGTCAAAGTGACGCCTGGCTTCGTATACGCTCTTAAACTGCTTCATTAGATGCACTAGGACAACTTTTTCGATCAATAATTTTCATGTGAACCGGCAAATACCAATAATTATTATAATGAAGGTTACGGTCTTGATACAAGCACCTGGCCCATTAATAACTTACATATGTCAGTATAAACAAAGAATTGTATAGTGCAAAAAGGCTATTCACTATACACTTCTTAGTTTATACTGACATATGTAAGTAATTAATGGGTCAGGTGCTTATATCAAGATCGCAAACTTAATTATACTAATTGTTATCACCGCCCGCGCAATTAACCTTCATTTAAATACCAGTATCGAGACGCGATAATGCTTTATCGATTATTTATAGAGTTATTTTGTCATATTCATTTCTTTCACAAACAGTTCTCATTGGTCAAGTGAAAAATTTGATTTATTCAACATGACATTACTCGATATAAACGAACCGACAGCTTTCTCAAACTGGAGCTGCCTGCTTCTATGCTAGAGGCCAACGCAAGCATTGCAGATTTTGAATGTGGCTGTTTCACCATCAAGTATGGCGCAATAAATAATAAAAGAAAAAGAATTTTCACGAATCTAATTCGGACGCTTCAATAATAAATAGCATCAATTAAATAAAAATTTAATAGGAAAAAGGTAGGTTTCACAAAATTTTTGTAACGAAGACCTCAAAATTATGCATTTTGGTACCATGAAACATTATGTAAACTATAGTGTGCGATTCATTTACAAGCTCAGTATATACATTATATATCGTCGAAGGCTTTTCATGAAGTTAGTTTTACTTTTGCAGGTTAACACATTCGTCTAGGAGATTGTACCGTTCTTTTTTTCCCACATTCCCCAACCAAATATATAGTGGGAAAAGGGCGTAATACCGGCTCCAGTAATCACGAAACGAATGTGCACGAGATTATACTTTTCGTTCATGTTGTCTTTGGTTTATCCTTCTGGTCATAATTGAACTAATTTGTTACTAGGTGCGCAACACCTAACATTAAATTGCATATATATATTATTTCTCCGTCACATACAGTATCTAATTGTTATATGTCTTTTTGTAATGGACGTGGCGTAGCGCGCTATTTAATACAGCACTAGAAGAATACCCCTAGGTCAGGAATATGGTAACCGGAAACTTACTCGTAATTCGCATCATTTTGGCACGTCATACCGTACACTAAAAACTTAGAGATAATTGAATGGACAAAAACCAACAGTAATAGTGTTCGAAAGTGAGATCTTGTGGATATTTTTTCACTTTATATGATACACGCTTTGAAGACGGACTCTGAATTTCTTTGATTTAAGAGGGCTAGACTAAATCTATGATACGCCTACGTATAGGAGAACGCAGGATTCAATTATTTCACAATACATGATCACATACATTGAGTTTGAAGCTTATTAAGCTCCTAATCATCATCATCATCATCATCATTTTTTATGAATGTCTCATCCATAAACAAACTTATTTTTTGGCATCACTCAAATACTCATTACCATAGAAAATGCAATACATATATATTTCACCGTGGTTTAGGAGCCGGTATTACACCCTTTAACCACTATATATTTGGTCAAAGAATGTGGAATAATAGGATGGTACAATCTCCTAGACGAATGTGTAAACCTGCAATAGTGAAGTTAACATCATCTAAAGTCAACGACAATGCGACTTCAATGCTAACTCACACTATATAATATATAAACCGAGTCTGTAAAGGATACTAACACTATGGCTATTGTGTTAGTAACTGATACCTTTTTAAATCGATGACTACCGGATACTAACACTATGGTTTCCGAGTCGGTACATGATACCAACCTGATGGATATAAATTTATGCTAAAGTTCACTCAAATTGAGAATTACAAAAATTTCCGAACACCTGTTACTCCAGTTAAAACCATTCACTCTGGCCTTCATCGATATCAGTTATCACATTTCGCGGTAAGCATGACATCATTCAATTCAATATATTAGAGTTATATACTGTTTGTTGCGAAGAACTAATATATATGCAAGTATGTATTAGGTTTTGCGAACCTAGTAACAAATAGTTCAGTTGTGACCAGAAGGATAAACCAAAGGCAGCATGAACGGAAAGTATAATCTTATGCACATTCGTTTCGTGCTTACTGGCGACTCATCAGTAGGAGCCGGTATTACGCCCTTTAACCACTATATATTTTGTAGAAGAATGTGGAATAATAGGACGGTACAATCTCCTAGACGAATGTGTAAACCTGTAATAGTGAAGCTAACATAATCTAAAGTCAACGACAATACGACTTCAATGCTAATTCACACTATATAATATATATACCGAGTCTGTAAAGGATACTAACACTATGGCCATTGTGTTAGTAACTGATACCTTTTTTGAAATCGATGAGTACCGGATACTAACACTATGGTTTCGAGTCGGTACATGATACCAACCTGATGGATATAAATTTATGCTAAAGTTCACCCAAATTGAGAATTACAACAATTTCCGAACACCTGTTACTCCAGTTAAACCATTCACTCTGGCCTTCATCGATATCAGTTATCACATTTCGCGGTAAGCATGACATCATTCAATTCAATATATTACAGTTAAATACCGTTTGTTGCGGAGATCTAATATATATGCAAGTATGTATTAGATGTTGCGAACCTAGTAACAAATTAGTTCAGTTGTGACCAGAAGGATAAACCAAAGGCAGCATGAACGGAAAGTATTATCTCATTCACATTCGTTTCGTGCTTACTGGCGACTCATCAGTAGGAGCCGGTATTACGCCCTTTAACCACTATATATTTGATAGAAGAATGTGGAATAATAGGATCGTACAATCTCCTAGACGAATGTGTAAACCTGTAATAGTGAAGCTAACATAATCTAAAGTCAACGACAATATGACTTCAATGCTAACTCACACTATATAATATATATACCGAGTCTGTAAAGGATACTAACACTATGGCTATTGTGTTAGTAACTGATACCTTTTTTAAATCACAACTGAACTAATTTGTTACTAGGTTCGCAAAACCTAATACATACTTGCATATATATTAGTTCTTAGCAACAAACAGTATTTAACTGTAATATATTTAAATTAATTTGTTACTAGGTGCACAACACATAATACACAATTGCATTTATATTACGTCTCCACTACAATCAGTACTTTATTTTTCTGTAAGCGTCAGAAAACGATTTCGCCAGGAAATATATAGCTGGTTTGTGAGTTCATATTACTTATTTGTTTGTAACCTATATGTAAAACTAACGTTAACGATTTGTATTCACATGAACTTCTAAAGTATTACTCAATTCGAAGAAAGAGTTTCCTTGATGCGCAACTCAATTCGACTTTGTGTATTTTATACGGCATCTATCTCAACCACGTATGTTTATAGGCCATGTTGTGAGTATATATATTCGTTAGCATAATTGTACACATAGAGGTTAAATATGAAGCAAATATTTTCTTCATCGTAAGACAATCTGAATATGGATACATTGATAAACGAATTCTCACTTAGAGACTACTATGTTTCTGGGTGCTTTTAGTGTTCGGTGACTAAGGTGAAGATAATTGGCGGGCTAATCGAATTAACATCCCAAATGTGTACTTGGATCTTCATTACAGTTAAAATAATTTTAATGAAAACTAAGGACACCCCACACAAGATTCTTTAAAAACCAGGACCTTAATTTTAATTTGCATGTGTACTCTAACAAAGAACAGTAATTCACCTATTGTTACTGTGCATAGGTTTCCTTCTCTGTCACCCAAGTCTAAAGAACAACGTTTGTTCGGAATCGATGTTTTATATGCCTGTTCCGAAAATATTTGAAGGCAGCCGAAATGTCCATTTCGTGCAATACTTATCGCCTACGTTTTGCTGTCTTTGTCAATTCTGTACTACCTTCAGTTATTTAGCTATATAATTAAATTGCTTAGACAGACGCAGACAAACTGGACTGGTAACGAAATTTGTAGTCATAAACCTAGTACGTCTCAATAGATTTCCCAGCTTAAACCTAATTTATTTGGATGACCTGTTTGGTTCATTTGATCCTGTAGCGTGATTTAAAGTCATTAAACACATCGCTTAATAGGCAGGATGTCACAAATGATATTTGCTCTAGCATACATCAAACACAAGTCACTTTCACTTTTCACGTGTGCAAACGCTGAAAAATTTCGCATTTTGCTGTAAGCATATATATACAAGGCAAAAAGTAAAAATGACTTCGGATCGATAAACGTTCGAAACTTTTCTCAATTACATTCACCATTGCTTCATTTAAAATTGTCCTGATCGACGTACCTAGAGTTAAAAAGTGTGAGTTAAGTCGAAATGTCTTACCAAATCTGCAAATAAAGCAATATGCTCAATAATTAAACGAAAATTGGTTGCGCGGGCGGTGATAACATTTATTATAATCAAGGTTGCGAACTTGATATAAACACATGATCCATTAAGTACTTACATTTTGTCAGTATAAATTAAGAATTGTATATTGTAGAAAAGATAGTTCTTAATTTATACTGACAAAATTCAAGTACTTAATGGGTCAGGTGTTTATATCAAGTTCGCAACCTTGATTATAGAATAATATGCTCAATAGGCGTTTCAATCAAGTGGAGCCTAAAACCACCAAAAGGCAATTTTAAATTAACCATTCAACTAATTAATCATTAATTGCACGGATGATTATAACATTTCTTCCTCACATTAAGTTTGCGAGCTTGAGGTAATGACCAAGTCAATTACATTTAATTAGTCATCAAATATCATAGCAAAACTTCCGTCAGTCACAAAAATTACCCATTAGTTTTACCGCAATTAACTAATGCATACCTGCGTCCGCGTGAATGATTTCATGTATGTATGAATGTATTCGCCATGACTCCTTGCCTTAAAGCTAACTTGGACGTAATGGTCAGTGTACAGGTATAGATTGCTTCATTTCGCTGTGTTACCTAGGTAAGTATCATCATCTGAATTAGATCCTTTCCTTTATAAATCAAAACCTTAACAATTGTTTTCTTGAATAAAAATTAATATTGGATGCTTTTCAAAAAGATTCAATTTGTTATTAGTTTTCTTCCAATTGCCTCATGATTATATTGCGGTGAAGCATCTGTTATTGAAGGGTGTTGTATTTTTGTGGATGATGATGAAGTATGCAATGGATGAAATTATTTATTTATACATGGGTGTACATATGAAATTAAGCACGTATGAATAAACAGATGCATGTTTGTATGTAAATGTGTATTTACTGAACCTGGTGTGTAAGTACTACATGTTTACGCATACATCAATTCAGTAGAGATGGCCTCTCTAATAATAATTCTACGCGGCTGACCCAACTTACTCCTTTACAAAACGCTTTGTCAATTTGGGAGCATGCAGAGCCAATCACCCAATAATTATCTCATCACGCAAGTTAAAATAATTCGAAGATTTTTAATAATTGATATAAAAATAATAAAACGACCCCTATATAATCAAAAAGCGAAAATCAAAGGAGCACAGTCAAACTCGAAACCAAAGGAGGCAAATTTGACTACCATGTACTCTCCAACAGATTAAAATAATCCAACGGTGAATAAAATAAAATCGAAGAAAACTCGTGAATTCACTAATATTTACCAAAATTTATTATCTCAATAATTTAAGAACTGTGTAAAACATTCATGTTAAAACCGATATACTAAAACCAAAGAAAGTAAATGAAAGTTGCATTTAGTCTGTATTTAATAAAATTTATAGTTAAGCAGAATCAATGTAACTGAGTAAAAATAAAAAAGACGTTTTATGGCTCAGTATTGAAATAAGTTCTGTTTTCTTGCGTAATAGGTGCACAAAACATTTATAATTATTCCAAGCATATTTATCAATAAGCAATTAAAGAATAAAATCATCTCCCCACACATAGTAGGAATTCTGAAACTCAACAGACCAACATAAAAATTTAAATTTTAAAATGAAATAATTAAATGGAAAAGAACAATCGGATAAACACCATTTAAAGCAAAGCTGAAAATGCAATACAAAACAATCAATTCACTACCTTAGTATTATAGCTCGAATCTTCAAATTAGTTTGTAACATTCTAATGCTCCAGCCTTCTTCGCGGTTATGCGTATAGTGAATTCGACTGAAAGGGATCGAACACAATATTTCGGAAAATGTCTCCTTGTCATGATCATTTGTCAAGACAAGCCCTAATCACAGGCGATAAGAACTAATATGAAATTACCTTGAAAACAAATTTCCAATTTAGCCAGCGCACAATAACGGAAATTACCAATCGATATATTGCGCGAATAAGCACACCAACAAAGTTTTTCTCAAGAATGAGAAAAAGCTTTCCGAATAGAAATTTTGTTATTTAAATTTTGGCATTCACAAAGTGGTCAAAGACACTATAGAAGAAAAGCTTTTATAACATGACAAATCGCGTATAAAATCTAGTGAAATATGTCGAAAAATGATGTGTACACGACCAAAACACATTAATTCACCAAAAAACCCTAGATCTTCATGAATTAAACGGAAAATACTTGTATCACTTCAGGCCTCATATAGTGTCAAACAAGCGAAAAATAATGCTAAAAATGAGCAAATAATTTTCAGGGTCTTGCAGCGATTTTGCCTTTTTAACATAAATATCGATAATTCTTGCAATATACTCCAATGAAGACGCGACAAGTTTGCGTATTGGGTTCAAGAGTATGTCACTTGTACACAAATTTAGTGGATTGATCAAAAAAAGCAGCCAAAAACAAATTTACCATAGATAATTTTGAATCTGCATTCTACTATGCATATTTGTTGCCAAACTAATATGATGCCGTTACTTAATGATGCCAGTTACTTAAATTAATAAAGCCCACTATAAAGTATCATTTTAAATTGCTAGAATAACTGGAGCTAAATAATCGAACAACACAGAAGATTACCAATAAATACTCTTTTGAACAGTGTCAGAGAACAATTGTGAGCATTTATCTAAGGGAAGTTCATTAAGATCAGCACAAGCATCCGATGGCGAGAGTCTAACGACCGAATCAACAGTCGGTATGTCAGTAATTGAACCATTTAACGTCGAAATATTGAGCAGACCGGAGGCAGGACACCTATGGAGTTGGGCCAAGTTTTTTTTACAACTGGAAGCAGAAGTTTCGCGCAAGCCCATACAGGTGTTGGCCAGTGGACAAACCGCGCCAGTCGAATAATATTCACAGTTACTTCGAGGTACGCCCTTACATGCCAGTTCATGCACTGGCGACAATGGGCTACAAGAAAACCAAAATAGAAAATAAACTAAGCAACCAGAAAAGGGCATTCCTGGCAAAGATCCAAATTCAAGTTTAATTAAGTTAATTTAACATCGACTTATCAGCTAAATAAGCAGTGTGTCGGGTTGTTTCATATTCAGTCGTATAGTTAAAACAAAGGACTGTAAGCGATAAGTTTACTGATCCTGAATGAAAAAGTACTGCAATTACTGCAAAAAGTACCCGCAATTCATCAATAGCTAGCGAGAGCGAAACACGTTTTTCATGAAAAATGTAGAAGCACTATGATGCTTAAAATAATACTAATAATAATCATCTTCACCCTAATATTCATTAACTTGGATACTTAAACGTAATGAGTTATTTGTTAAAGTCAATTATGTAGGTTATTTCTACCAATGCATGTAGACGCACGTATCAACACCAACTCAGCAAAATTTAAGCAGAAAAAAACAAATAAAACGATGTTTCTTATCAGAAGACCAGTATAAATGACTGATTATCACACTGAGGGCAATCATCTCACCGTCCTGTTATCCACTTCTCCGTAGCCGGACCAAACCTGTCAGACTTTATCGCAGTCTCTTCCGACTTGTTGCGCATGTCGAAGACTATTTTCTTCTCATCAAGTTCAACTGTCTCACCACGATCATTTGCAAAACTGCCTTTTTCCTTATCTGGTAATTCGCGGTTAACTGATATCCACTTGGTTAATAGGTCATCTACGTCAAGATCGAGCAATTTCACGGAATTTATGCGTTTTTCCTTAATTTTGCTCGACTTGTGCTTTGGTAAAGCCGTAATGAGCCAATTGTTCTTGCTAATCTCTGCAGAATTTGAAAGCCATTTGGTAAAGAGCGCGGTTTCTATTTCCAACATAGTGGACAGCCTAGTTGGTACTTGGTGGTGATTCTCATTTTTCTTAGGCGTGTTCATTATAGGATTTTGATCACAGCTAGCGCCATTAACAACGTCCTCATTTTTCGGATTGGGCGAAAGCCAACCAACCGTCCAATTGGAAGACTGACTACCTTTAACGATATCTAAAAAATATTCAATAGAAAGAAGTAAAAAGTACAAAAACGACAATTAACATATTTAAAGCAAAATGAACCTAAATTCCAATTAAGAATGCAAAAAATAAGTATAAAAAAAGATAAAATCAACACACAATGAGTCCTAATAAGTGAACGTCAATAAGGTGCAAACCATTACACCTTTCATTGAATCCAATTTGCTGCATATTCCTCACATAATTTTACTTATCTAAGTGGTTTTTTATCACTTACACATCAATATATGTGCATAAGATAATGATGAGGACGTGCAAATGGTCATCTGCGACAAACCCAGAGACAAATGACGCACAGCTCAAAAAAGACAAACGAAATAGAGTTACGATGCTACTTTACATATCTGCTAGGTGGTGGCAGCTATAGTCGCGCAACTTCAATTTACTAGAGGCATGAATAACTAACAATATACTTGATTTGATCCAAATTACGGAAAGTTAATTTATTTATAAACCTATTAAGTTAGCGGGCACACATCGATGCACCAATTTTACTTATCTATGAATGCTATAAATTGTCCCGCAACCGTTAATTGTGGTATCAGCTCGAACGATGACAGCACAACGTAAAGAAAAATTCCTTTTAAGATCCATATCAAAACAAACAAACAAGAATACATATATAAATATATAATTATATACATACCTGCATATAAAAATACTTATATACATACATACATAAATACATTACATACATACTTACACGTATACATGCATGCATACAGAATTAACTAAGCTTATCCACCCTATTCTGTCTATAATAAATGGATTCTACCCGGTTATCGTGTTGCGATCCGATGTGTTTGTATCCGCCGTCTTCCTGATTTCTCCAAATTTTTCAATATCCTGGTACGGATATCTTTTTCAATGGAAAGCACCTACTAAGTTTTCAATCAATATGTCAAGTGTAAATTTTAGTTTAAACTGACCTATTTATACTTGTTGTTGTTGTCAATCAATATGTCAAGTGTAAATTTTAGTTTAAACTGATCCATTTATACTTGTTGTAAGATCTTTTAAGCATAACTAGTTTTTTTTAAACAAAATGCTAGGAAAGTGAATGTCAAATTAGTTTGTGTATATGTTTGCATGTGTACACTCTTCAAAATGAGATTACAGTGATTTAATCACATTCACTGGCATCTCAATAGATAATTAAACGAACATTGGTTGCAATTGGATAATACATTTGGTATGTGGTAACTAAGATAGTTTGACGGTTTCATTATTATGTCGAGTATAATTAACATAGGAGTATATATTTCAAATCAAGTAGACCGTTTTTACATTGGAATTTCTCCAGTACCTGATGATTTCCCAATAAGTACGAAACCGGTCTACTGGATGAATTGCCTTTTCTACACTATACAATTCTTAGTTTATACTGACATATGTAAGTAATTAATGTGCGACAGGATGGATCAGTGGTTAGAGCACCAGATTCCGAAGCAGACGTACCCAGGTTCGAGTCCTGTCCGCGGCAAATTCTCTCTGATGAGTTCCCAATAAGTACGAAACCGGTCTACTGGATGAAATGCCTTTCTACACTATACAATTCGTAGTTTATACTGACATATATAAGTAATTAATGGGTCAGGTGTTTATATCAAGACCGCAACCTTGATTATAATAAGCTCACTAGATAAGCGCACGTCATGCTTGTGTGCACATGTTCTCGTTTGTTACGGATTGATGATTAATCAATTACTGCACGTGTACAATCATCCCAGTGAAATTACAGTGATTTAGCAACAACTGAGTATACACTGGATAAGCGTATGCCACGTCTGTTTGTTTATGTGTATGTGCGTGAGCGTTTGCTTAAGGCTTAGAAATAATCTGGTACTAAAATGATAACTGTCATATCCTAAAGGCCCCCGTCAGAACTATTTTACACGTACTTTCCTATATGAAGTAATTACGAGTGGCATGCCGGTGAGAAGGGGGCAAGATACTACGAATACAGTAAATAATTAAGAGTTAGTAGAATTAAATTAGAAACGGATAGTGCTTTAATATGGTAGAAAGTTAAAATAAAAATAAAAAAGGGGTCGTAAAAGAAATTGAAAATTGCCTGATAAAGAAAGATAATAGTAATAGTGCAAAGAAAATTTTCCTTTTTTTGCTCTCTCATCATACAAAAATACATGTTTGTTAAAAGGCGCTACACTTACAACAGAACATAAAATAGATAAAATTAGATAACAAGTTGTCAAGGATAAAATTATAAAATAGTCCGAAATTAAGAGATTGAATTACTCACTCTCCACCTCTCTAAGTTAATAGCCGCTCAGTGTTATTATTCTTATGTTTGAGCGAATTACTGATTCTGATTCGTGCAAACTTTGCTTCCTACCATTATTCAATGCTGTATTCCAAATTAGACCTAGTGATTTTTCTACGGTTTTTTCATTCATAATGTTATTTCTCGATTTAATTTCGATGGATTCACTAATTAATCTTGTCGATCTACTACGACCACAAATTTATATGCATCTGCACCCATCCCAATTAATTGTGTATCTTGTCCCTTCTTTACATCGTGCAAGATCCGATCTACTAACATGGCCATAATTGCATGCGGTTTGATGTTACCCTGTTCTTACCTAAATTGGGCGCATGGTTTCACCAACATACATCAGGTTACAGTCTTTGAATGGAATTTCATATATCCTGATGTGTCTAACGGTTCTATTTTCTCCTTTTGGTTGGGCAGTTTATTACCTAGGGTAGGTGTCTGTTTTAAAATAGTACGTATATTGTATTTTGATTCTACCATTTTGATTTACCTACTTAGTTTAGAGCCAGGTATTACCGTTACCCTCCGATAATCGTTTGTTTTATTTGACTTCACGTGCTTCCAGTCACGATTAATTTTATTTATAACGCTCATTATAGTTGTTTCAATAAACTTTAGAGGATACCCATTAGCACTGAATATTTCTCGCAGTCTACCTAATTCAATCTCCCTATGTTTTACGCTCCCTTGTATTTTAATTTTAAATTTCTTCCCTATTAAAACACTATCCGTTTCTAATTTAATTCTGCTAACTCTTAATTATTTACTGTATTTATAATATCTTGCCCCCTCCTCACCGGGATGTCACTCGCAATTATTTCAGTTAGGAAAGTACGTGTAAAACTAGGTCTGACGTGTACACATGCCGCTAATTAGATGTAAGAGATTATTTCTCAGTCTTAAGCAAACACTCACGCACATAAACACAAACACACAGACGTGGCATACACTTATCTAGTGAATAGTGAGATATTGCTAAAACACTGTAATTTCACTGGAATGTGTGTACACGTGCAATAATTGATTACTCCTCAATCCAAACTAAACGAGAACACATAAACACAGGCAAGACGAACGCTAATCTAGTGAGTTGTCAGTTAATGTGATTAAATCACTGTAATCTCATTTCGAAGAGTGTACAAATGCAGACATTTACACAAACCAATTTTAAATACACTTTCCTAGCATGTATTTTAAAATACAAGTTATGCATAAGAGATTTAACAAAAAGTAAAAATGGGGCAGTTTAAACTAATATTTCCACTTGAAATATAGATTGTCAACTAAGTGGGAGATTTGCTTTCTATTGAAAAAGATATCAGTACCAGGATATCGAAATTTCTGGGGAAATCATGATGATAGTGGATTCAAACAATTCGGTACCAATCCGAAAATCAGGTAAATAATCTATTCTCTGCTGGGTAACATGTTTCTTTTAGAGAACACATACACACAGGCATGATGTACGCTTAAATACTGCTTGTTGCGGAGAACTAATATATATGCAAGTATGTATTAGGTGTTGCGAATCTAGTAACAAATTGGTTTAGTTGTGACCAGAAGGATAAACCAAAGGCAGCATGAACGGAAAGTATAATCTCATGCACATTCGTTTCGTGTTTACTGGCGACTCAT
>JAQBSW010011622.1:0-19445 GCA_029291075.1 Eudiplozoon nipponicum
AACGGAAGTATAATCTCATTAGACATTTGTTTCGTGCTTACTGGCGAAGTATCAGTAGGAGCCGGTATTACGCCCTATACTCACTATATATTTTGGTGAGGAATGTTGGACAATTTGAAGGTACAATCTTCTATGCGTATGTGTAAACCTACAGTAGTAGAGCTAACTTAATTTAAAGTCTTCGACAATGCGACTTTAAAGCCAAATCACTGTATGCATTATATATGTCGATCCTGTAAAGTTTAACAACACTGTGGCTGTTCTGTCAGTAACTGATACCAACATTATGGTTGCCGATTTTGTACTTGAAACCAACACAATAGATTTGAAGATATGCTAAATTTCACTAAAATTTAGAATTACAACCACTTCTAAACACCTGTTACTTCAGAAAATGCATACAGCCTGGGATAACAGGTGTTCACAAGTAGTTACAATTCACAATTTTGTTGAACCTAAGCATACCATAAAATACATTGCTTTGGTACCATGTACCGAATATGCAACCACACTGTTGGTACCATATACTAGTCGGCAATCATAGAGTTGGTTTCATGGACTGACACAACAACCATTACAGGATCTGTATACATAATGTATATACAGTTAAATACTGTTTGTTGCAAAGAACTAATATATATGCAAGTATGTATTAGGTGTTGCGAACCTAGTAACAAATTAGTTCAGTTGTGACCAGAAGGATAAACCAAAGGCAGCATGAACGGAAAGTATAATCTCATGCAAATTCGTTTCGTGCTTACTGGCGACTCATCAGTAGAAGCCGGTATTACGCCCTTTAACCACTATATATTTGGTAGAAGAATGTACCGTCCTATTATCCCACATTTTTAACCCAATATATAGTGGTAATGGCGTAATACCGGCTCCTACTGATGAGTCGCCAGCAAGCACAAAACGAATGTGCATGAGATTATACTTTCCGTTCATGCTGCCTTTGGTTTATCCTTCTGGTCACAACTGAACTAATTTGTTACTAGGTTCGCAGCACGTAATACAAGCTTGCATATACAGTTGGCTTTGAAGTTGCATTGTTGATGACTCTATATTAAGTTAGCTCTACTATTGCAGGCTTTCCCATACGTATAGCAGAATGTACCGTTCAATTGTCCAACATTCCTCACCAAAATTGTTGTTGGGTATGGGTGAAATACCCACGCTTTTTGATTAGACGCCAGTAAGCATGGATAAAATGTGCACATGAGATCATAAACGAATTATTATCAGTTTCATTATAGCTTTACGAATGATGTGCCATTATGTTATCGTGAACATTCTGATGATATCGGAAATACGAAATTCAAACGTCGTGCGAAGATCTAAACTAACGAGTGTTAATGAAAAACCATGAAGTTTAATCAAAATACGTTTATATGTGATGAATACAATGCAAACAAGTTATAAAATACAATTTATTTGAAAATTGATATATATATATATATATATATATATATATATATATATTCTTTTGAAATGCGAGCTTTAATAAAATTCATTGTTCCCTTCCTGTGTGCAAAAACAAAAAGAAATTTTATCAGATATAAGAAAATTTTCTTTCTCATGGTCTTCTCAAATATCTACTCATGAACATATCTTTATATATAAATTGGAAAGCAAAACAAGATAGAAATATGTGAACATAGAGAGTGTGTGAAAAATAGAAACCAATCAAATTGCGTGCGTCACATCCAGTTCAAGCTCAATGCTTGTACGTGCTTCTTCTGCTTACATAAATCCGGCTGCAATTTGTTTATCCATAAGGCTTCGTATGTGGCTAGCTCCCTTTTGTTTTTGCATTTAGTAATTACTTTGAATGCTACGTCTGGAGAACATACGTGCGATGTTTCGATGATGTGTTGCGCAATAGCAGACGTGTATTCACCATTTGATTTAAAACAGGCGTTCAAGTTGCAATGTTCTCTCATTCGAGTAATTAACCGTCTGGTCGATCGGCCTACGTAAGTTGATCGACAACTTGCGCATGTATATTGGTAAATAATATTTGATATCGACATTAACGGCTGTTTCTCTTTGATTGCTGGTAAAGGCAAGTGTGTTACCCTAAATAACACTCGTAGTTTGGCTGCATTAAATGTGCGTGTCAATGCTGCTTCAACTTTCTTTTGTGCCATTCGGGAAACTGCATCCCCCTTAAATGGGATGTTTAGGTAGACTGTTTTCTTTTCTGGCCCATAATACGTCTGTTTCTGGTTAACTCCCCTTTTAATAATTGATTCAATTAATTGTCTGGGATAGCCATTAGACATTAAATCGTTAATTGCTTTATTATATTCATTTTCTTTAGAATCTTGACTAACCAACCTGTCAATTCTTGAAAAGCAACCACGAACTGTTGATAATTTATATTGAAATGGCACAAAACTGCTGTAATGCAAATACTGTGCAGACCATGTTGGTTTATGGTAAATTGTTCTGTTTAATTTACCATTAGTTTCTTTCTTTAATAGTACATCTAGGAAAGGCTTTGACTATAATGTCAATGGTTTCATCAATTGGAACATTTGTAAACAAAGACGTAACATCAAAAGATACCATAATCTTGTTTTTAACATTTATATCTTGAATTTTGTTTACAAACTCAAACGAATCGGCAACCGAATGATTACCTAGTAGTTTACGTAATGGTTCAAGTAAACGAACTAGCCATTTAGCTAGTGCATGAAACGGAGAATTTACCATTGATAAAATTGGCCTCATAGGACAACCTCTTTTGTGTGTTTTTGGTAATCCGTACATTATTGGTGTAGATGATCCAACTGGCTTGAGCTTCTGTGCAGTGGCCTCATCAATAAAACCGGCATCTGTCAAAATCTTAATTTCATTTATTACTTTGCGCTCCACCTTGTCTATTTCATCTGATTTATCGTCTAGACGTGTGAATTTTGTATAGTCCTTTAACACGTTTTCCATCTTTTGTACGTAGTCAGATTTGTCCATTATAACTATGCTCTTTCCTTTAACAGCGCGTAGTATTTTGATGTCTGCATTTCAGCTAATACTTCTAAGTGCATTTAGATGCTGCTTTGTCAACGTATGCTGCTCTGCGCATTTAGACGATTTCAGGAGTGAAGCCTGATCAACTAGTGTAGCCTTGAACAAATTTTTATAATCAATACTGGTAGGCTCCAAGTCAGCTGTTCGTTCAAATAGCAATTCAAATGCTGCCTCAAATTCAACATCGCATATATTAGAAGGATGTATTCCATAATTTCGGCCCATGACGTTAAAGTGTAGAGCGCAAAGAACGTCATTGTGGAAAGAACATTATTATCAGTGTATTAAACAATTACGGTTCCCAGGTGATTTGGTACGCAGTTTACGAAAGTCAAAACTACGAGTCAACCGAAGAAATCTTACAAGGTTGGCGTATTCTAAAATTGAGCAGTTGAAGGAAGATGAAGCAGTGCTACAGGCAAGAATTGGGTGTGTATCTTGTGTATTAGATGAACTAAGTCTTTTTGCAAGAATGAAATTTTTGATGTTTTTGCCGACAGTTATGAGGAAAGATAAAGCAAGAATTTTGAACAAATTGGAAAAAGATGTAAAGCCTGGAGTTTTGTGTGATTTAATACCGACCGATCTTGATAAGCGTGTGCTTAACTTATCAAAAGTGCCAATCGATCAGCTAACAATGGAGGCACTATCGATGGGCCGAAATTATGGAATACATCCTTCTAATAAATGCGATGTTGATTTTGAGGCAGCATTTGAATTGTTATTTGAACAAACAGCTGACTTGGAGCCTACCAGTATTGATTATAAAAATTGGTTCAAGGCTACACTAGTTGATCAGGCTTCACACCTGAAATCGTCTAAATGCGCAGAGCAGCATGCGTTGACAAAGCAGCATCTAAATGCACTTAGAAATATCAGCAGAAATGCAGACATCAAAATACTACGCGCTGATAAAGGAAAGAGCGCAGTTATAATGGACAAATCTGACTACGTACAAAAGATGGAAAACGTGTTAAATGACAATACAAAATTCACACGTCTAGACGATAAATCAGATGAAATAGACAAGGTGGAGCGCAAAGTGATAAATGAAATTAAGATTTTGACAGATGCCGGTTTTATTGATGAGGCCACTGCACAGAAGCTCAAGCCAGTTGGATCATCTACACCAATAATGTACGGATTACCAAAAACACACAAAAGAGGTTGTCCTATGAGGCCAATTTTATCAATGGTAAATTCTCCGTTTCATGCACTAGCTAAATGGCTAGTTCGTTTACTTGAACCATTACGTAAACTACTAGGTAATCATTCGGTTGCCGATTCGTTTGAGTTTGTAAACAAAATTCAAGATATAAATGTTAAAAACAAGATTATGGTATCTTTTGATGTTACGTCTTTGTTTACAAATGTTCCAATTGATGAAACCATTGACATTATAGTCAAAGCGGTAGAACACGATATATTACCATCGCCGGTGCCAGGTCAAACTCTACGCAAGCTTATCTTATTATGCACGAAAGACGTACGATTTCGTTTTAATGGAAACATCTACAAACAGACTGATGGTGTCGCAATGGGAAGCCCCTTATCTCCAGTGTTGGCTGAGATTTTTCTAGGGCACCTAGAAAATACATCATTAAAGAGTGACATAAGTAAATGTGCTCAATATATACGGTACGTGGATGATATATTTCTTGTACTTAAGAACAGGTCGCAATCACGAACATTGCTTCAAAGTTTCAACAAAGCACATAAGAATATCGGTTTCACGTCAGAGCACGAGAAAGATGACTGTCTGCCTTTCCTAGATGTACTATTAAAGAAAGAAACTAATGGTAAATTAAACAGAACAATTTACCATAAACCAACATGGTCTGCACAGTATTTGCATTACAGCAGTTTTGTGCCATTTCAATATAAATTATCAACAGTTCGTGGTTGCTTTTCAAGAATTGACAGGTTGGTTAGTCAAGATTCTAGAGAAAATGAATATAATAAAGCAATTAACGATTTAATGTCTAATGGCTATCCCAGACAATTAATTGAATCAATTATTAAAAGGGGAGTTAACCAGAAACAGACGTATTATGGGCCAGAAAAGAAAACAGTCTACCTAAACATCCCATTTAAGGGGGATGCAGTTTCCCGAATGGCACAAAAGAAAGTTGAAGCAGCATTGACACGCACATTTAATGCAGCCAAACTACGAGTGTTATTTAGGGTAACACACTTGCCTTTACCAGCAATCAAAGAGAAACAGCCGTTAATGTCGATATCAAATATTATTTACTCAATATACATGCGCAAGTTGTCGATCAACTTACGTAGGCCGATCGACCAGACGGTTAATTACTCGAATGAGGGAACATTGCAACTTGAACGCCTGTTTTAAATCAAATGGTGAATACACGTCTGCTATTGCGCAACACATCATCGAAACATCGCACGTATGTTCTCCAGACGTAGCATTCAAAGTAATTACTAAATGCAAAAACAAAAGGGAGCTAGCCACATACGAAGCCTTATGGATAAACAAATTGCAGCCGGATTTATGTAAGCAGAAGAAGCACGTACAAGCATTGAGCTTGAACTGGAGGTGACGCACGCAATTTGATTGGTTTCTATTTTCCACACTCTCTCTATGTTCAAATATTTCTATCTTGTTTTGCTTTCCAATTTATATATAAAGATATGTTCATGAGTAGATATTTGAGAAGACCATGAGAAAGAAAATTTTCTTATATCTGATAAAATTTCTTTTTGTTTTTGCACACAAGAAGGGAACAATGAATAATTTTATTCTTAGATAAGTATTCTATTGTAACGGTCACGTTCAGTTCCGGATTAAGTATACTACAAGTAAAACAACTTAGAGTTAAACGAAAATAGAAGATGAGGTTCCACTAAATTAGAATTATAAATAAAGTCGAGATCACAAAGCGGAGGTATTAATAAATCTGTTCCGTTATGCAATTGGCGTCCATAAAGCTGGCTAACTCAAATTTAGATCAGCGGAAATGTGTTGAGATTCTATAAAATAATGTTGGCATGTAATGTTTTGAGCCTGTTGCAATCAATTCGTGCTACAAATTATGAAATTTGGATTGGTAAACTGCCGCTTTAGAAAAATTACGTATGCAAATTGTATGAAATATGGCTGAATCTTTTAAACTTCCTCCAATAATTGGATAGTTGTGTGTTTACAAGTAATGGATGAATTTTCAACATTCGATTTAATATACTTTTATAAAATCTTTTGGACTCACCTTAATAGTATTTTTCTAAATCTCAAAATAAATTACATTAATCGCTCAGCTCGTAATATGTTGGTGAAACTAATTAGTTAAGAATATTTATATTTTATGCACAATGATCGTTGGTTTTCCACGTGATCATTTTGAGGAATACATCCTTTTAAGCCTAGAATATTTTAATATTAATCTAGCAAGTGTATATAGTGCGTGGCTTTAACTGCAAAGTGGATGAGATGCAAGACTGAAAGATTTGTGCCCCAGTCTGAGCCCCAGATCTAGGAATTCAAGAAATATTGGATGACTGGCTAATAATGCCGAAGGCTATCTACTTGATGAGTTGCGTCTTTTTGTTAAGATATGTATAATTGATACTGATGACATATTTACGATCCAATCCTTTCATATTTTTATTGAATATCTCGTTTCCAAATGGCATGATGTCTTTCTAGATAGGAGGACATTTAGAATAATGTGGTAATTTAGATTTAAAGGGACTCCAAACAGGTCCCATCAGAAAAAAACCCTGACTAAAGAAAATAATTTAGATTTCAGTTAAAAAGTTTAATTAACTTACGTAGAAAAACTTCGTGATAAAAGGGTTGGTGTCGAATGAGTAAATGATTGCTAAACAAAAAGGCCAGCATCGACTGATTATCGGGATTTAGTTCGAAGTATGGATTTGTTACACAAATTTGCTAAAATGAAGCCAAAATAAATTGGTTAATCGTAGGATAATTATTAACCAGGTGTTTCATTAACGTATCTGCCGTGTATGTTTCTGATTGCGAGTTGTTTGCAAATTCATTCACTTAAGGTAGCAGGCAAAGAAACGAAGTGACATTGTGAGCATGACATTATTGAAAACTGGAAAAAACTGGATTCTGAAGGCATTTGATAACTAGTACTTGAGATTTCACTGTATGATAATGCTAATATGCTACGTTGGCCACATTGGAGTTGTGGAGAAGTCCAGTTTTCCCCATTTCTGTGAGTTATTCTAATAAATTTTACTCGTAGTAACCAGGTATTCCTGCTCTCTGTGCAAAATTTTCTCCCTTTCTCTCGTAAATCAATAATAAGTTGTCTAAAATATTATTTCTGTTGCCTTTTATATATTTTTCACTCCTTATAGTTATATGGTAGTGAAATATTAGTCAATTTTGTATTTCGAATGTCTGGACATGATGATGATGATGATGATGATGATGATGATGATGATGTCGATGATGATGAATTTTACAATAAATATTAATAATTAAAAAAATAATTATATAAAGTATTAGCTACCATGTTGGCTTCATTAATTTTTAGTTAATTTTGAGACCTTTTAGCACACGTTAATGCAATGCATTCGTTTTTTTATTGATAAATTTATTGTGTATTGAAATATGTCCTATAAAGCACAAAGAATTAACAAAAATGAAATCTACTTCATTTTTTTAGAATTCAACTCGACATCATTATTTTGTTAATGATGTATTTAAATTCGAAAATCAAAACTGATTAAGTTGGATTAGGCACAAACAGTGTACAACAACAAATTGAAAAGAGTAAACGAACAGGCATAGGGGCACACCGTTTTATTTTTAATTTAGATGCGGGAAGAAAAGATTTTTGAACTTATTAGTGTGTAACCCAGTTTCTATCCAACACTGCAAAAACCACTTACAATTCAGATTGTCTTTAGAAACAAGGAGTGTAGATATTGCGGAAACATTTTATTCTTTCTCGGCTATATCAAATTTTATTTCTAGCCTAATAATTGAAATATACGGTAATGACAGAACCAAAACTTTTGCGTGATCTATTAAATTGGTGCAATTGTGTAAAAATTTACAAGACCAAATCTTGGTCAAATTCCACCTACAAAATTGCAATGTTTCAATACCATATTAAAATTCTTAAAAATAATAATATTCATTGCCAATAATATTAATAATTGTGCTGAACATGTATTGTTGGCAAACATTAAAGAAAGATTCCATATGTCGCTAAATGAAATTGAACAGGTAGGTTACGCCAGAAAAGTTCACATATACTGACATTTCTGTTGTTGCCAGAAAAAATGCAAACTAATCTGCAGACATTCGTGGAGTTTTCTAAGCAACAAACCGAAATTTATCATTCTGCTAATGAACCATACAGCGAAATTTATAATTACGTTTTGTTCAGTAGCACTTTGTATTGTATTTTAGTATACGTACAATTGCGTGTTGTACAACATTGTATTCGTTCCGCGTTGCTCATTATAAAAAAACATGCACTTTATTATGTTCTATCACATTGTTTAGTTGATGTGAAATAGCGAAATTCATCTCACTTTACATTTATTCAATTTTTATTAAACGGATCTAAATTGCACAAGAGGGAACGTTGACAGTAAACATCATGAAACGAGAAAGAGTGTATGTTAGCTCTCTATCTAATTATGCAAAATAACGGTTGCAGCTTAGATTATTGTTGCTGTCATGTCGATAGTTGGTAACTAATAAGCTATAAACTTCAAAGTATTTCAATATAACGATTGGAAGAAACCACATTTTGAAATGACATCAGCGTAATTGTTCTTAAATTCATTAAAATGAAAATAAACCATCAATTTTAACCAAAAAGTACTTTTATTCCGGGAGAAATTGCCTGATTGGTTTGTACCTTATTTAACAATCTAGAGAATATCAGAATGAATAGTTGAATTTCTTTTACTGTAGGTAGGCTGGAACATCAGTTTAACAACATTGAGGGTTAGGTAGAATTAATAGTAAATTACTAATGTAATAAAATAAATCTACATCTTACATTATCAAAACTTCGCGTGTTTTGCATAATTATGGGAATGCAAACGAGACATTGAAAGCAATATTTTTGTTACAAATTAATTAAAATGACCGGTGAAATATATTCTTAGTATAGAAATCATTTTACATGCGCAATATAAACGCAAATCCGTATGTAAATCACAGATTTGGCACGTTTATTTATATAATCTCCATTTCCATTTGTATACAAATATATATATATATATATATATATATATATATATATATATATATATATATATATATATATTTCAGTATAAACTGATCCTTGCCTAAAGTAGCAACGGCAATTTATATTTCTATACATCTGGATTTCAATATCACTAATTCACGGGGCATTTTTATGATACAGAGATTAAAATGATTTGTTATAACTGAGTTGAAAAGGATAAAACTTAGTCTCCATTTAAAGGAAACTTATTTTTTATTCTATTTACAAATTATCAATAACAAATGGTCTAGACTCAAAATTCTGCTATTCCTCAAAACATTTGTTAATTTAAACAACATAAATATGCATATATATACATTTATTTTGTCCATTGACTTTGAATATTACATAGTATATTTCAAATTTGGAAGTAAATACACATTAATACCAAAGTGGATAATGGCCATTTACTAAGAGACTATTTAATTTCGCTCCGCAATCTTTCATTTATATACATTCTGGGTTTCATTTGATTATGTGGGTAACAACAAATATAACTCGATTATACTTCTATTTATTATTTAGGCTGATTGGTAACTGCGTATGCATTTGTGTCTGTGTGTGCCCGTCATTCTCACTATTGGAAAATGATGTCTGAGATCTGGTCATTATTGTATTGATGGCTTGAGAATTAACCATTTGTTCGTATTTTTTGCTGCTGCGTGTAAGTATAATATTTTTGTGTGTGTAGGTTTTCATTTCACTCTTTTGTGCAAATTTGTTTTCTTCAATTGGTAACAGCGCAAATGCGTATTGCATTGTTGAACGCTTATTTTGTGTGGAAATTTCTTTTATCCTATGTGCATCTGTTTATTCCGATATGTTCTACCACACATACATGAGAATTTGTAAGCTATGAATGATTTGGAGAGAATTGTCAATTGATCTTTAGCATCCAACCTCAAGATTCTCTGTGTACGAAATCTCATATTAATGATAATACTGGGAAAAGTCTCCATAGTTATTCTATTTAACCGCCGTGCACTTATTGAGGTTGGTATGTCGCCTCTAAATGGTAAGTTTAGGAAAACCTGCTTGACTGTATCCTCTCTAGTGCGAATCTGCCGTGGTCTGATGTTGACATCAGTGAATCACTCTAGGTAGTTGTTCATTAGCAAAATTTTCTGGTATCCCAGTTCTTCCTCGATCTTGTGTTCGGAGCATATTTTCATGATTATGTTTGCTAGGTTGTTCACTAAGTTTCTTTTTTGGGATTTTGCGACACTGCTGTTGTGTTGAATGTATTACACGGTGAAAATGGATTTTCTATATATGACCAGCGGCTAATCTCCATTTCCTTCTCGAGTGTGTTTGATATCAAGGGAGGGAAAACTATTGTCTTTCTCTACCTCAAGAGTGAATTTGGATTGGAAACAAACTGAAGTGGAAATAACAGAGGCGCATACGATGACAGAAGTCTCCAAACAATGTGAGCGTTTAACACTGCAATCCACACTGGCGCTGTTACCATGTGAAAACGACAACTTTGCGCAACAAGGTGAAACGATCAACTATACTGGGAAAAATAGCAATTGTATATGTAACAGTGAACAATGCGCACAAATGGTTAATTCTCAAGCTATCAAAGCAATAATGACCAGATCTCAGACATCACTTTGCAATACTGCGAGAATGACCTTTGCATGCAAACACGCATACACACAAACAAAAACGCATACACACTCACCAAGTAGCCAAAGCAAGAAACAGCAGTTAAAAAGAGTCAGATTTGTTACCACTAGCATAATCAATTGAAAACCCAAAATGTATAAATATGTATGATCGTATAAGAGATGATTAGTATTCACGAAATAAACGGCCTTTATCCACTTTGTTATTTGTTTTTTCCATATATATATATATTGTGGAGGTGTTGCGGAAACTGTAAGAGGTTTTGTGTGGTGGCTCTTTATTTTGCGATGCTATGCTAATCCCGCATATGCCTGGCAGCTGATGTCAGAAGAAATAAGTTTCGTGTGCCGTGCATATGAACAGTCTCAATTCCATTCCCAGTGTCGTGATGGGAGAAGGCTAAGTAAAATTATCATACGTGTATTATAAACAATGTTGCAAAATAAATTAAAGTTCACTATTAGTCAAAATTGACCGTAGACAGCAACGAAATAAAATATTGTTAATCCAAAGTTCATATCTGGGCACAAAAGCAAAGAGTCATAAAACCGCGAATAATAAATCCAGAATTACTTAGCAGTGTAGCTACTTTTCATGAATAAACGATTAAAAACATACAAAATATAAATCCTGGCTTTGAGAGTTATAACACAATAATCCTCTGTATGCTACCGGCGTATTACGCGCGAGTGTCTATTATTATTAAACAGAACCCTTAAAATTACAAATAAAATTGCAATTCAAGAAACCTCAATTAAAAGTGCTTGAATCTCACAGACTGTTTTTAAAATCACAGTTAGGAGAAATATTGTCTAAAACCAGATTTAGTATATTTGACACTAAGGAAAACCATATCTGTCGAAATTGATACTCGTTGGGTTTTAACGTGGAGCCCTGCGTTACAATATGTCCACATGTCAGTGGTCAAAGTTTACTTAAGCAGTCAAACTTAGCCTTATGTGTCTAGCACGTTTTGTCTCATTCTGTCACCACCTATCGAACACTAAGTATTATTGCGTAAACTTCGCACATTTGGCTAACACTGATTGTGCAGTTATTTTTATAGAACACGTTTGCAATGTATTATTTAATTTGTTTTTGTCCATTTTTTCCCTTCAGCATACGGGCTCCAGGTGCTTGAATTCCAACCACAACCGAATGCATCTCGTAGTGAAAATGTACGGGTAAAACATGTTTTTTGTGGTTTTTGGTTAAAATTTATTCAATACAGTCAACTTTTGTTTGGTTCGAATCAATATTTCTTTATTATTATATTTGTCAAATGAATAGTTTTATGAAGAATAAATTTTATTTCAGTAGGGATAAAAATCACTTAAGTAAGGTCAATTTCTCACGGGCATTTAGTTAAACTGCAATTCGTTATATCTTGCGCAATGGTCTTTTACAAACAAAGGAGGACTAATTTGAAGTAAACATCGAGAAGCGCCAACGTGGAATAAATATGTACTGGCTACTTTGTTTGTTGCATTTTGACTTTAACAATTTATTCGTTGGTTCTGGCGGCGTTAGTCTGCATTTACAACGGTTACATTTGGTGTCTAGTGCCGCCAGAAACAAAAATTAAAGTGTTAAAATCAATGTAAATTATCGCGAAGTCAATGAATATTTATTCAACGTCTGCATCTACAACAGTCATCTAGCATTTTATTACAGAGCAAGCTAATTATCTAAAATAATCGCTTGATTAGAGCAAATAGAATGAACTAAAATGAAGTGCAACTATTAGTTTTGTACAAAAAAACACCGCAAAATTTTACTACTGTGTTTTATAAATCATAGACAATTTTGTGTTCAACCATTTAATGTAAGACCATTTTGTGTATCATTAATGTCAAATTCTGAAAAATCGATGGAATAGTAATGAGTAGTCGGTTAGGAATCCCATCAGCAGACTAGTATATGTGCCGCTTGAAAATATCAAAACTACGGCCAGTAATTAAAAGCGTGCCCTATGCGCCTGAGGAACACCCACAAATGAAAATGAAGAAATAAGTGACGTACTCAAAGATTTTATCAGATCGGGTTATGCTTTTAGCTTACGATCCAAGCTGAAAAACTCATCCGTCTAGAACATTGGCTTTCCTTTTTGTATTGTAATTAAGTCAGAAACGGGAAAGCCCAATCAGCAAACACTTCTAAAGGAGGTACAAAATGGACAACATCTGTTGGCACAACAAAAACCGAATGTCCAATGAGCTAAATCAGATAGGCAATTTGTTAACATTAATAAATTAAAACTATTTGAATGAATTGAAATGTAAAGAGTGACCAGCACTAAAAGCACTTCTTTTAGAAAACGAGTGTCCTGAAAGATTGTTTTAAAGGAAATATAAATTTAGACAACACGAAAAAAGCAATGAAACCTTAACTAAGCAATAGACCGCATGCGTGTTCTTGTCTTTTTCGGTGTTATATAAAATATACAGGATATTGCAAACTTACCTGAATATTATTTTTGCACGGTTAGTATATAACGAAACAGTGTGCAAAAGGAAATTCGACACTATAAAATGCTCAATTTTTGCTCATAAATCTATGTTCATAAAAGGCCAAGTGTTAAATTGAGATTTCTACCGTGATTATAGTAATCGTTATCACAAGCTCCGCAAACAATGTCTTTTAATTATTAAACCATATTCCTTAGCAATTTAACTATTGAATAGCATGCAAGTGGCTATGGAAAACTGTGCTAAAATTGGCCGTCAGGCTAAATTTTTCTTGGTTACGATGGAGATTTCGCAGGTAAAAACATAAACCCCATTTCTCATATACATTTTACAGGATAATGTAAAAACAATTCGATGCCTCATTTTTCAGCAAAATGTGAACCAGGTAATTGAGCAACAAACAAACCGTCATCAGAAGCATTATTAATTTTGGTGTATTCGATAGATATTATCTGTTCGTTTGCGTTCTTAAGAAAGCGCATAGTTTTGTAAAATACTAGAGGGTACTTTAACGAATTTTACAACAATGACAGTAATTGCGTTGAATTAATGAAAAAAAAAAGAGTTTGTTCAACGAATCGATTGAGTCGTAAAATGATATTAAGCAAGAAACAGTCTTAATAAAGTGATTGAAAATCAATAAAAGGTATACGTTTGATTGTAAAAGATTGAAAACGAAAGAGAATGACGGAATGTGGAGAAATGCACTTAGTGCGAAATCAAACTGAAAAATGTGAACACAACGACATTTAACAAAAATCCCTATACAGGAACATTAGCTTTTACAATTTGTATTGGCAAGACTGTCGAAAGTTTGCAGTACTTGTTAACTCAGAATACATTCATGTGCAATTTTACAAACATGTAATACGCGTTTGTACAAAGTGAATATTATTTTGTGATTCTCTAATAAAGCCCTTCTTTTGCTTAAGTATTTTTTTTTGATCGGTCACTTGAATTGCAGCATTTTCTCATCATTTCTCTAGATCAAGTTAGCGAGATAGAGATAAACGCGAATCGCATTGTATTTAACTAATTATACAACAGAAGAACTACCGTCAGTTTCTCGTAATGGTGTATTCAGAATTTCACTTTTAACCCTTGAGACGACGCCAAACTGACCAACGAGGATCAAACCGAAATTTAAATCATGGCCTAGTCGATCACATTGCAAAACAATGAAATATGCAGCAGAAAACAATTTATAATATTAACAATATATTCTTTTTATTTTTTTTCATTATTATTATTATTAATTTAAAAATTATTATTATTATTATTATTATTATTATTATTATTATTATTATTATTATTATTATTATTATTATTATTATTATTATTATTATTATTATTATTATTATTATTATTATTATTGTTGTTGTTGTTGTTGTTGTTGTTGTTGTTGTTGTTATTGTTATTGATGTTGTTGTTGTTGTTGTTGTTGTTGTCGTTGTTGTTGTTGTTGTTGTTATATTGTAGGGGTACTTTTCGCTCTGCTTTCTCGTTCCTGACTGTACCCCTACTACTTCTCAATGGTTGCTATTATTACTACCCGAGCATTCAATCAGTCTGTTCCTTTTCAGATGGTTAATATTAGAAGGCCGAAGAAAGGTTTCATGTATATATTCCACATAATGTAGCACATATAAATATAAAGTGATTTATGTCTATAAAGCGAAATGTTTAGCACAAATGTCTGGATTGGCATGAATATAGTCATATGATTGAAAATACATGATAATATGAACATAGTAAAATGATTTGTGTTTATAAAGTAAAATGTTTTATACACAAGTGATTATTGTTACACAAATGTCTGAACAGAATTGTATTTATACCAACGACTAAAACATATGATGACATGTAAAAATCATCGTTAAAAGTTATCATTAAAAATGAAGATGTAAATTGTTTAAAGACTCCAATGATAAAAAACTAACAAAGCTTTAGCTTACTACTTGCAATATTTTCAGTTCATGTCAAACTATTAATCCATTCTTCTATGTGGACACTAAATTAAGTGAAATAAATCCGCAATGACACAACAGATCACCGCGTGATCCTCGCGGATCGCGCGCGGTTCTCTCTATTTATAAAAACACTATTAATTACAAATAAAATTGCAGTTCAAGAAATATCGATTGAAACTACTTGAGACTAAAAGAGATTGTTCCTAAAATCACAGCTAAGAGAAATATTGTTTAAGGACAGAGTTAGAATATTTGACCTTAAAGAGCACAGCGTTTGTAAAAATTGACCTTCGTTGGGTTGTAACACGGAGCCGCGTGTTACAATATTATTATAATTATTATGCTATATTTTATTTTGTTGGTATTTTGTTCATATTGATTTTGGTGATGTTGTTTTTAAATAGATTTGTTGTTTATCACTGTACAGCGTAATGGAAATGAGGTATGTACGTAATCTTGCCGCAGTTGTAATATATCTTTCTTGTGTGCACTTTTTCACATTTGCCTATTTGATATTTTTATGCGACGACATAATTAATGTTTTAAAGTTTGCTTTGTTAATTTATAAGTACTTCAAAAATTGTTTAGTACGTGTTTCACAATTAGTGTCATATCAGCACTATACAATAACGTTTGTTTAAACTATTTAAATGTTTTTGTGATCTAGAAGAATTGTTTAAATTAAGGACTTCATTTTTTACACTTGTATGTCTGTCGGACCCTTGCGTATTAGTTATTGCTCGCTATAAAGGTCTTGCATTAAGTTACCGCCAGTATAGTAAGTGTGGTGTGTAGTTTAGATTTCTAACTACATGAAGGTAGAAAGCTTATATGGCGTGCATTAACGTGGTTGCACCATTTTCAGGATAAATTAGCATAACTTCTGGTTATATGGCAATGAAAGATTTGTCACTTTTGGATTTTATGTGGCTCAGCATGATGATGATGTTATATGAAAGAATGTGCTAAGCTCTCCACTGAGGCTTACATTAACTCAGTTCTCACTTATTTTTGACACCATTTATTTGTGGCTTAATTTTGTGTTCCCAAGCCAACAGTAGAACGTTGACTGGTTCAATACAAGGCAATTGACGTTACACTCAAACTTGAAAACTTGATTTAAATAAATAATATACCTATCTGCACAATCAATTATCGTTCAATAATATCTAATTTTGCGCCATACGGACAAGTTTTATTAAGACCAACTTCATATTTATTTTAATTCCGTAAATTTAGCATAAAAACCGCTTGTTTTATTCAACTTGTATTGTTTTTAAATAATGACAAGTGCATTGACGCGATTGCTCGCATACGTAAACCTTTTTACAACAGATACTTTTAGACATAGCTGACGATTCCGTTGCGCTGGATGCAACTGCCACAAATCACCGGGTAATTTACCTACTGGATGCAAACAAACATACTGTTTTCGAGGTGAAACTGTATTGTCTAGTCAAAGAGCAGCCAGAGGATGAGACCATCGTTATAAGTCATCTTTGTTGTAGACACCCACCGAATACAGCAGTTGCTAACTCAACTGCAGATGCAGTATCAGATGGTTGGGGTAATGGCAGCGACTCATCTGGCGATCTGATGGCACAGAAGACATCAACAGATATTCATTGCGTTGAAGTTCCAACTGATCTAATGAATGGAGAATTGGGTTGTCTAAACGTAAATTATACGTAAGTTGTGCAAATTCGAAGTCATTATAAAAGAAACATCGGTTGCTCGGCGGTAATTTATACATGCAATCACGAGTTTTATATAAGTATTGTATAGCGTCAAAAGGGAATTCATCCAGTAGACAGTACTTGATGAGTTGATAATGCGAACGAAACCAAGCTACTAAATGAATTGCCTTTTCTAAACTATACAATGTTTAATTTATACTGAAAATACCTGTACTTAAAGAGTCAAGGGCTTATATCATGAGCACAACCTTGATTATAGAAGTCTTTGTTTCATAGCCGTGAGGATATATTTGCCACTGCTCATAATGGCACACTTAACAGGTGTGACCCCATATGTTAGAGTTGAACGCTGCCCTCCAGCATAGGACATCGCTAAATGTGTAACGGTTGCACGATACTTTCCGGTTCTCCTGGACTACATCCATCATCACCTTCAAAGTGAAGCCTCAAATTTGGTATGAACTTTTGCATGGTTGATTTCTTTTTACATTTACCGAAACGCTAAAAATGAATAAATCCCGAAACGATATGAGCAAAGTCGAACAGTCAACTTTCGAACACAAATGTGAAGAGTTTATAAAATCCATGTTCAATCTTGATTGTTTAAAATTTAACTTTCTACAGACAAATTTAAGATCTGCTATAATTAATAAATGTACTACCGTATGTGATATTAAAGGCTACCAGAGGAGTAGGCATTGCGTTTCTTAAAAGTATAGGAAGATTCCCAAAACTGGGCGCTTAACTCCTGAAATATCAGTTTAGAATAATGCTTCTTCGGCTTTTACACGCCAACGTGAATATAATCGAAATATTGGATTTTGGATCATGAAAGTAACCGTAATAGAATAAGCGTGTTTATTAGAAAAATGACGACGTTGGTTTAAAATTATTGATGCAATGGGTCCGAAAAAATTAAAAGTGGTAATGACATAATTTGTAGGGCAATGATTAATCTTTTTCGTACCACACGGAATGCGGATATCGTGCCGATTGTAAGGACCGAACCGAATAATAATGTGAATTGATTTAAATGCGATAACCACCATGATATAAACGCGATTTCAGTGGTATTTAGATTATGTATTTCGATTAGCTAAAACCATTCCAGAAGTCTGTTCTGTTTAGTTTATCCTACTGGTCATTTGTGAAGTAATGTTTTACCAATTTCGCAACATCTAATACACAATTGCATATATATTTTCTCTCCTCCACAAACAGTAACTAACTTTTATAGATGTTCAATAGTTGCTTTTATGAACAATATTTCTCTATACGTTCAGAATACAAATGCAGAACTTGTTTCCGAGAGTAGATCAGATGCTCTTGATTATGCATCAGCATCATTATGCACATGAATACCTAGGTCATTTATAACAAAGGCTTCACTGCCATGTATGCATAAGAAATATTATTTAAATAATTTATAATAATGGAAAAATAATAATTTATGCAAACAAATCAAAGGATAGTTATTTATGCGAGTGACGATCTAGTCAAACGAACGCTGGTGGCTGGGCGATGATAACAATTAATTTTTATCACGTTTGTGAGTCAGCCGCAGTAAAGTAAAGTAAGTAAGTATAGAAAGGCAGCATCACCAATATAACTCCTTGCTATTTTCACTATATCATGGTGTAAACACAACAAGAACTCAAAGTTTGCTTTAGTCAACCAAGGAAGTGAAGTTAAGACGATTATTCTACCTTAAATCTGTAATATGGTCGTTACTAAGATTCCTTCGATGCATTGTCGCGCAGGATTATCAACCAAGAACTATAAATCGCACGAATAGGTCTTGTATTAAAACTCAATCTTTACAAGTATGGGACTTCCTCTTATATTCTTAATAATATTTACTCCAACAATTATGTTGATTAAAGTAGACCTCATAAAATCTGCTATTCTTAAGATTTTATTACCTGATCTGCGTTTTGACTAACGTAGTAATAATTCCAGTTGTTTTTATACTTCAAAATAATATTTCGGCTTCTGTTATCGATAGCCCTCAACAGTTGGTCTATCCTCGCCAGGTTGTTGAAACAAAGGAGATCGTTGAGCGTCACATTTCTGTGCATTTTAGTAATTTCATGTTCATCTAACTATATGAGACTAAAATGGCTGAATTGGTTGGTCTAATTTCAATAAGAGAAGAATATTGTAGTCTATGGGACGGAATTTAGACAAATATTTCAGAGAATAAAGGACGAAGGAAACTCCAAAGAAATTCGATTCGAATAATGAAAATGTAAAATAAAAATGCCTGCAAAAGGTAGCAAGTTTATAATAATTCCTGATTCCAAATGGCCTTTAGATTCCACAATGTTGGAATCAACATATAGAAACTGATCAGTAATAAATAGGAGAAGGTAAAAGAACGAATAAACTACCGATGGTATA
>JAQBSW010011623.1:0-19440 GCA_029291075.1 Eudiplozoon nipponicum
TATTGTTAAATTGTATTGCCTATATATATATATATATGTGGCGAAAGCTGCAAACAGTTAATGTTCGTGACTGCATAGAAATTGTGCAGCCGACATTTCCAGTCAAGTTCAATGTATGCAGAACTGCTAGAGGTGAGAGCAGCATATCTAAATTTGATTTCCATATATATTCAATGCGGTTTGATCCTCGATGGTCAGTTTGCCGTCGTACTCTGATGATGATCATGGAAGGTCGAAACGCGTCAGTGCGTTGCGGCTGGCGGTAGTTTTGTTATGTTGTTCGACGACTGGTTAAATACAATGGGATTGGTGATTACTTCAAGCTCGCCAACTGGATTTAAAGAATTGTTACCACCACCCACGCAAACAATTATTGTTAAATTGTTCTATTAGTCATTTGACGGGCCTTTAAATGATTTTTATTTAGTGAACTTCTATGATGACTCATTCATCACAATATGAGCTTCAGGTAAACAGTCGTGCTCAAACACAAATAAACTGCCATCATATCATTATTTAACCATTAATGCTTAAATGTTACAAGACACTTACAAATAATCGCAGATATGTGCGGACTGTAAAAATCACCCATTCTCGGTGGGGATAAATTGTTTCGATTCAGATAATGTTTCACCTGAAGGTTGACGAGTACTGCTTTTCTGAGACGCCAGTGTCTAGTTTATTGTGGAAGCCACAATTAATCTTACGCATTCGGCAAGTTTGGTTTTATTCGGTCACTACTCATTTAAAACTAAGTTTCAAATTATTAGTAACACCGAACTCGAAACTTCACATGAGATAGTGTGGATATATCTCGATTTTACAGGCCAAAAAACCTACAGCTACAGGTCTACGAACACAGTCAGTAAATTAAAGAAACAGGCTTCTTATAAGTGTATAAATCACAATCAATATTAAATGACTGATATTTTATATGGACAAGGATAAGTCATAGGATTGCCCATCAAGCAAAAATATGAATGAAACGCATATATGAGCTTAAGGTGCAACATGACTGCAATTAATCTCATAAACAGATAAGTGTTGAAAGTATATTACCATTTCAAAAGTTACTTGGATAAAGGACTACGTCAAGTCAAGAAAGTTTTCCAAAAGACAAGGTAGGAAACGCTGGAAGCTACCAAATAGAATCGTATCCAAAGAGGCGAAATGCAAAAACCTTTTTAACCGTCGCAATTGCGTAATGTAATTTGGTTAGTCTTTTTTCTTTTATGTAGAGCTCATATGGCATTCATTTAGACCAAAAGTTCCAACTAACCATTCACAATCTGTCATTACTGAACATACATCACACTATATTGGGAAGTGGGATTGAAATGAACATTTATATAATTAAACACACATTGGTTGCGCGGGCGGTGATAGCAATTACTTTAATCAAGGTTGCGATCTTGATATAAGCACCTGACCCATTAATTGCATACACATGTCAGTATAAACTAAGAATTGTATATTGTAGAAAAGGCAATTCATCCAATAGACCGGTTTCGTAAGTAATTAATTGGCCAGGTGCTTATATCAAGATCACAACCTTGGTTAAAGTAATTGTTATCCTCGCCCTGGTAACGAATGCTCGTTTAAGACAGGTAAGATTTTAGCATGTAATAATACAAATTTAGCACTTCAATCAAAATAAACTTTACAATCAACATCATCATCATGCACAGCTTTACAAAAGACAATAGTAACCAATGTTTCATTGCCATATAACCATAGGAAGAGAAACAAAAAAGCAAGGATTTTTTATAAATAACGAAAAAACCAACAATTACGGCACATAAGTTATTAATGAGTATTGTGAGAAAGACTACCTAGTTATTACGAGTATATTTATCTAGAAAACACACAGAAGTGACGCAAACTAAATCTCTACACAACAGCTTTAGTGACAAGGCAGTATTAAAGCAGGGCAACACCAGCAATACAGTTTGAAATAAACTTACTTGTTGATGTTGCTGTTGTTGATTAATAAAGTGTTGATGCTGTTGCTGGAAGGCAGCCAATCCACCAGGAACTCCAGCTGCAGCATTCAACAACTGCTGACTTGCTGGGCCACCAGCAGCGGCAGCAGCGAGCAGTTGCGGGGTAAGAATACCACCGCCACGAGTTCTGCAATATCATAACGCAGCATCGATTCACGAAGATGAGCAAAAGTTTTGAATTAATTTTTTCATTGGTGCAGAGAGGCAAAACAACAAAAAAACTTGTTAACAGATTCCAAATAAAAGAGCGCAACGAAGTAGGCAACACTGAAGATGAACTTATTGAAATTAACTAAAGACGACTTCATTGCCTCATGCAAAGATCATTAACCCAGTTAACGCTTATAGAAAAGTTGTCCTACCACGCCATCGTAGCATTACTCATAGATAACCTTTGTAGTTTTATTCGATTGCCAATATTTATACACAAACAGACATACATACACACATACACGCTCACACACATACAAACATGTATACACATATAAATACCCAAATATATAAATAAATACATGCATATACATACATATGTAAATACAAACATACACAAATACACATACATACATGAAAACATACCTACAAGAATGCTAGCATGCATAAACGCGTACATACGGACTGTAGTTGTCTTGATTGCATAAATCTGTTAGAAATGACGCGCTCAGCAACAAGTGGTCTAATATAGGGCCATTGAGATAAACCAATTTCACTAGTGAAAGGGCAGAAACCTGTTTACCTTTTGAGCGTTACTATTATGCAAGCATAAAATTAACTAATCATTATAGTTAAATAGTTTGTACATGCTCAGTTTCGTATATTCATCAGATCCTATAAAGTATTTTTTTCATAATCATACTTTGACTGCAGTCTTGCCTATAAAAACCAATAAAGCACATAAGTGCATTAAGACCATCGTGGGCACGCTATGACACTTTCACCACAATTTACCACCTCTATCATTCAGTCGTATGACGCCGGAAGAGAACTGTTGATCACGAATAGATGTACGCATTAGTACTAACCTCACCTATTTTAATTATTAGAGACAAAGTTAAATATTAAATAAAACCGAAAATTTTATTTGCCAAATAATATGGATAAAACTTCAAACCGCCTCCACATAGTAAAAATTATTTCCTGTATTGATAGATATTGGATTGCTCACAGTTTTATTCGCCATTCTTTATTTCATTTATCATTACAATAAGCCGAACCTAATAAAAAGAATTAAGCTGCAGCAGTTCGTGCGAATTGTACAAGATACTCGGTTTCATCGATTCATTTTAAATGTGATAGAACGTGGTGACTAAGTTACATTAAAAATGCAGAATTACGTGGATAGCTTTTACATAAAGCATAACGTTAAAATACGGCTTAAGCAAAGAGCAAAAAAAAGAACTGTTACAATAAATACCAAAATAAGTTAGACAATAAAGCAATAAAACTGTATAAGTTTAATTATTTCCTTATAAACCAGTTAATGAAAAGATATGTCTGACTATACAGGTTTAGTTTTTCAGTCAGAATTGACGCGTAGATAAATGAAAAATCCTCACCTGATGCCACCTCGTCTACCACCTCTACGAGAAGCCACCCCTAAAGCAGTTGCTTGTTGGGGCATTACAGCATTAGACATACCGGCACCAACGCCAACACCAACATTGTAACCAGCCGGATTAAAGGAACCTACTCCAGGAGCAAAAGGAGCTCCATTAACGCTACTTGGTACAAGACCAGTCATTGCACCAGGCACTACTACCCTAGACATACCACCGGGTAACATAGTAGGCGGATGAACTCCTCTGTGTCCCAGCATCATAGGACTGCTTGACATTGTCGGCGACATGAACCAATTCTGTTGCAGGTTTCTACTAACGTTCGTGTTGTAAAAAGTTGCGCCTGGAAATCCTGAAAAGAAACGTATTAGCAACAAGTAAAATCAAAATAATAGGTGAATCATCAAATGTTACATACTGCATAATATCCAGATTAATAAACGTAGTTATATATATCTCGGATAATGAATTGAAAATTGAGCATTTTTAGTTGTTCATTATGCAACTTGTCTAATTACGAACAATTTAATTACAATAGGAAAATGAGACGAAATTCGCTGTTTATTGCTTGTGGTTCATAAAGCGAAATAACACACAATTAGAACTTCATAGTTTATCTCACCTAGACAAAACGTTCAAGTGGAATATACATAAAAAATACATGTAGATATAAAAAAACTGTTTTAGCTTTTCATGAGTAAGTGAACCACGCTTATATATGCAGATGCAAAAATACATACAAATAGAAATATAAAAATGCTTGTGTACATACAAAATACCTATACACATATGTATACAAATATTCATACATACATGCATAAATACACACATACATACATACAAACTTACATAAAGATATTCATACGAGCATACATACATAGAAACAAATTTACATATATATATATATATACACATACATGCATGCATACATACATACATACATACATACATACATACATACATACATACATACATACATATACATACATACATACATACATACATACATACATACATACATACATACATAAATAAATACATGCATGAATTAGCAGAAATTTGGAGTTTACATTTCTCGCATTGAATTCGTTTCAAGAGCATGAACAACATAGCTGAGGAAGCAATAGTAAAACTAATGAGCTCCTCGAGGATAAATAAGGATAGTTGGCAGTGAGTAAATGGGCATTGGTTGCGTGGGCGGTGATAAAAATTACAATAATCAAGGTTGTGATCTTGATATAAGCACCTGATCCATTAATTACTTACATATGTCAGTATAAAACTAAGAATTGTATAGTGTAGGAAACACAATTCATCCAGTAGACCGGTTTCGGCCTTATTGGCCAGTACGTGAGGAGTTCCCAATAAGTACGAAATCGGTCTACTGGATGAATTGCCGTTTCTACACTATAAAATTCTAAGTTTAAACTGGCATATGTAATTAATGGATCAGGTGATTATATCAAGATCGCAACCTTGATTTAAGTTTCGAGTTTTCTGTATTCTGTTCCTGACGCATTTTGTCCTTCTCTGTTAACCTGTAGTAAACTGAATTTGACATTTCATTTCTCCATTTTTTTGGATTTACAAATTTTGATCTTAAAAATATATTCCTGCACTTAATTGTGTTTTACGCCGTGCATATTGGGAACGTTCAGGAGTAGTTCGATCAACATTGAAGCTAATCTTAAGTTTGAGGACACTAACAAATTAGCTCAAGATAGTACAGGCTTGAACTTCATGAATAGACGAGAATGCTAGCTTATTAAACTCAAATAGGTTTATTAGGACTGAAACCGACTTGGCATCTATGGGGCTCTCATCAGCTAATAGGACTGGGGCCTCTGCAGACTTAAGTTTGTAATCAAAACTATCAGCAAGCTAGACTGGAAAATTCTATTATTTTTCAGAAAAATGTAGTTGCAGCCCTTTGGTACGTTTGATATACATGTCAATACTTTACTTACTTTACTTTACTGCGGCTAACTCCTTTTGGAGGATAAGCCGGCTCCATAGAAATCCCGGATTATACCTCTCCATGCCGGGCGGTTGGCAGCCATTTCGGAACATCAAACATTCCAACACCCGAAATAAATAGGTGTTTTCGCGCTGATACAGAGCGCGTCGCTTGCCGGGGACGCCGTAGCATGAACGGTATTTGTGACATTTCATGGAGTTTCTCGGGAATTTGGTACAAGTGGTGTCCCCTCACCACTCGGCTTTTTGATCGAGGACGCACCTCTAGCCTTTGCACATCCAAGCGCAGTCTGCAAGGCAGCAGTAAGTTGCATGGTTGCCGGTGGCTGTTGAGAGCTCATTCGCCATTCGGAAGTACGGGGTACCGTCCAGGAGTCCATGTAATCCTGTGGCTGTTGAACCCTTTTGTGGCGGGGAACACACGCCGAGTCATGGTGCCGTCTTCGGGCTCATGTGGTATTTTATAGGAGATCCGATTGCCAGTCGGAAATCCACCACGCCCTGGTGACACCACCGCCATCCCCTCCTCAACGTGGTACGACGGTGTCAACCATGTCTCGATGGCCGATCGTACATGGGCTAACGGGGCTATACATGTCAATGCTACACACAATTGATTTATGCCCGATCGTTATCATGAAAGTGAACAATACATTGCTAAAACCTCATGCTCAACTACGATTTTTTTGAAATCATAGATGTGTGGACTGAAAAAAAAACACCAGTTCGTTTATTCTTAGTGGGATGACGGCTGATTTGCAAACAAACAACAATCCATATGAAAACAAATCAGATTATTAACCACTGCTTTTTATGATTGCTCATTCCAATAGATATTCTTTTTTCCATATGCATTAAAATGTCCACTATAAATATAGAAAGCATGCTTGGCGCTACATAGAGTATAATCTTCTTAATATGAAAAAACTGAATAATGATGCAATTTAATTACCTCCGCTTTTGGAGCCTCGCATAGCATTAACCCCCATTAATAAGGCTTGTTGTTGCATGACCATAGGCGTTGAAGAAATAGAAGCGACGTTATATTGCTTGTCGATAAAACTCTCTAGTTGATCACGAGCACTGAGGTCAGCAATACGGCGACTTGCAGTTGTTTTGCTACGTCGACTAGAGCGTGTCAAACTTGGCCCTGGAGAGTCAAGCAGATCAATCGTTAGTTGATCTGCAACAGTACCGGTAGGTCCTAAAGTTGCGGCTTTACTAGCCGCCGCAGCAAGTCTCGCCGATGTTCTTGTTGTGGTGGTGGTGGTGGTGCCAGAACTCGCTGGTGTCGAGGTGCCACGAGAATTATTCAAAGATGAATTAGCGCTATTTGTTCTGACACCTGACTTCGATGATGCTATAGTGTTGGTGTTGCCGTTTACGCGCTTTTTAGATTTTGCTCCAGTGGCTTTACCCTTTTTACGAGAGCGCATACGAGAGTGCTTGCTTGACATTCCTGTTGACGATCGTTGGTTTTTACGCAAGCCTGCAATACCACGTTTTGAATCAGCGGCTGCATCGTAATCTTCGTCATCATCGTCATCTTCGCCGTAATCTTCATCATCAACACCCCTATGAGCGAAGTCTACATTTTCATAATCATCTTCATTGCCGTTGTCACCATCGTAAGCATAGTCATCATCTCCAACACCATCATCTTCATTACTGCTAGCTCCAACGCGGAACATTTCTTCGTCTGAGCTGGCATAGCCAGCCGTCTGAGGCAGCTGCGAACGACTTCCTAGAGCAGCTGCAGTACGCTTGCGCAACTGCCAAGTAGCCTTGTGTTTACCATCCGATCTAGTGCTACTACTACCGCTGACAAGAGAGGAATCACACCTGTCAGCGTTCTGAGTATCGTAGGATTTCCAGAGTAAGCACAAAAACATCGACACCATAAAATGTTTTAGTGATTTTGTAGTAAACATCATTTTACAAACTCTAGATGAAAGCGATATATTGAACACCACCACTGGCTTAATGAAAATCTAAATGCGTTTTGAAGATTAAAACCCGCGTTTTATTCACATCGCCAATCACAAACTTTAATTTAAATCAAGATTGCAATCTTGATGTAAACAAAGTCCCATTATTTACATACATTCGTCCGCATAAACTAAGCATTGGATAATGTAGAAAAAGAAATTCATCTAGTAGACCGGTTTCGTCCTTATTGTTAACTTATAACATAATGTCCAGAATTTTCCACTGACATAGCTAGAACATTCACACGTCTGCTTCGGAAACAGTTGCTCTAACCACTGAACCACTCTGCCGTATGCAACACAATTTTCAGTTCTATACTAACTAATATTTCTTGGTTAGCCTTTTATATAGGTGGAGCCTATATTGTATCTACGTAGACCTAAAGTTCCAACCAACCACTTCCAATCTGTCATAACAGGACAGACACAACGATACCTAAGTGGTATCGAAAAAAAAATATATATTTAAATTTAATAATTTAATCAAACCCTTTATCTGACGATATTGTGTCGATATATAAATATATATAATTAACTATTCAGTAGGAAGAAAAACACACCCATAGTTTGGTAAGATCATGATAAAACGATTTCGCCTAAGTATAACCACACAAAAACTCAAAATCACACGCTGAGAACACATGATTTTCCAAATCAATGAATGAAAGTTCGTTGAGGTTGTATTATATATGTGACATGTGTAGATGGTTTGAGTTTTATGTTGGTGAGTTATTAAATGTGTCTGTTTATGCTATTTGTTATATAGATGCATAGCATTTGGTGATTCATTTAACGTTGTCTAGTTTCTTATTATTATTCTTGAATTGAGACAACTATACTGCCTGTCTATTCAAGCACTAACATTTTTGCAGGTGTTATAGAGTACTAAGAATTCGGTTGAACCACATGTTGAAATTCCTTTATTCTTTAGCTGACTCGTTCTTAAAGTGTGTTTTCTAACCTTAAGTTTAACTTACTCCGGCTGTCTGTGGAGTTCTCCTTTTTAATCAATACTCCTGATACCCAGTTGTTCATAATACAAGGCACAGTGAAGTTGAGTTTTAATCATTATTAAGGAAACATTCGTATTAGTTTACATGGGCCTTGAATAAAATACTCCATGCTAATAATTATGATTCAACTCCAATCAAAATTCCATATACTCTTGCGTATAATTCTTCTCATATTTTATTTGTTAATTCATTATTTAACTAACAAATCAAACATAATCAATCTATCTTTTAGCATTTGCGAAACATGATAATCAGTGTTATGTTGTTCGACGACTAGTTAAATACAATGGGATTGGTGTTTACTTGAAGCTCGCAAACTTGCTTTAAAATTTTTTTACCACCACTGGCGCAATCAATTATTGTTTAATGATAGTCAGTACTTTGTCTAGATGCACAATTAAACTCACTCACTGGTTTCACATACCTGTCATTTAATTTTATTTAACTGATCATGTGAAGAATAACAAGAAAGTGTGTTTAAATAAAAAATGATGAATAACTCGAAGTCATACTGATTAATACAAACAATTAGAAACACATTACCACGACGAAAACCCTTACTCGTCGTGAGGATGTTTCACGGCAAAGACGGGTCGGTCTATCTGATTTAGCGGTACATCGCTCTTCATTAAATGACGCATTTTCTGTTGACTCCCCCAAGGACGTTCGTGTCAGTCGACGTTTTCTAGATGCCTTTGACATGAACATATCTACATTTGCAGCATCGCGTGATTTTACAAAATTTTTCTCAGACAGAGAAACCGCCGGGAAATCCATATCCTCAGCATCGGCGTCACCTCGATCAGTACAGTTGCTGAATCCAAACCAATCGTTGTCATCATCGTCGTCATCATAAGTATTAGTTGACGCAGCAACGATGTTAGCCGGTGCCGCCGAATCAGCAGAGGAGCTCATAACAGGGCCCTTGAAAGTCTTTTGATCAGCTGTACCGCCTTTTGTCGCTGAAGCTCTGACCTTACCCCCACCAGACGAAGTCTTCGATTGACGTTTCTCATGGGCTGTAGGTTTGGCGCCAACGGATATAGGTGCAACTGATTTTCAAACGTTTATTTATTAATTAAGTTAGAAATTTATTATAAGTATAAGGAATCTTCAAATTGAAAGTTAAACAGATTAGCTATTTCCTTTTGAAATGTATTTAAGTTGTTTAAATTTATAGAATAATTAAACAGTTCAATTTCGTATTAACTTAACAAGTGAGTATATATAAACTTACGGTCAGACAAACGCCATCGATATCATGTTATACTGAACCAACAGAAATAGACGACTTATGTAGAGGCTTTTATTGAGTCCAACTGGATAACAGAGGGATAAAATCTAGATAGCACTCAGCAACAGGAACTTTTTTTCAGTTTGATTGCAAACGGTATGTAAATTTAGCGAAAAGAAATTGTGCAGGCGACATTTCCAGTCAAATACAATGTATACGAAACGAGTAGAGGTGAGAGCCGCAAATCTCACTTTCAATAAGTTATATATAAATTACTATTAGATCCTCGTTGGACAGTTTGCCGTTGTGTTCAAGTTATGATCATAGAAGGTCGAAACGCGTTATTTCGTGTGACTGACGGTAGTTTTGCCATGATCCACGACTAGTTAGATACAATGGGATTATATTCTATCTTAAGCTCGCAGACATGGTTAGTGGAATTCAGATGGATTTTTTCTGTTCAGAAGTTAACCATATTCATGCGCTTCTATGTGGAAATACTTTTGTATTCACATCAGCACTGAACAGTCAAAGACGCGTTGTCGGCCCAGAAGGTAACGACAAGAACATTGATATCGAAGAATGTTATATGTTTAAAATCAAATAAATGAGTATCTACGATACTGATCAGTGAGCCCAATTATAATTATATGTTTGAACAGCTAGAACATAAAGACGTATACATCAAAATACCACAAGGCCGAAATGATAGGCACAAGGGCAAGTTAAATCATCGATCAATAGTAAGATAGCTAATGAAGAGTTGGACCCGGCTCATAAACCCGGTAACCAATTAATAATTTTTTAATACTCAGCAGCCATAAACATATGCAATTTCAAGGTTTCTAAGCAACAGAATAACAAAATACTTCTACTTTTAAGAGAAGTTCTTACTTTTTGGTCGAAAATGCTGACAAACGTGTACAGATTGAAGGTGATAAATATGCGAACTTAGATGTGGTATCCAGTGCACGAATATACTGGTACATTAAGCTCTGGATTGTTTTTGGTGTTTTCTTGTTCACAATCCGTTAATATTAGAAGAAAGTAAAATGATGATTGAGCACATTATGGAAATGGGAAGCATAAGTATTTTCAGTACTTATTTTACATTTAAGAACCAATTTTATAATCAGATTTGCCCAATGGAAGTTTTTGAAAGTACCAAAAGAAAATATCTTTATGCAATACAGGGAAAACCATTTTAGATAAGATACCACCGAGACTTAATTCTTCAGCCATATACTGTTAAATTGAAATCATAGTGATGTATCTGTCTCTAAATTATTTCAATAAAGCTCATACCGAGTTTTTCTGCTTCGTTTGGTTTGGGAAATTTTTTCTAGCCGCATTAGGTAGAAGGAAATGAGCCTACAGTACAGAAAATGGGCTACGAGGATGATAAAGTAATTTGTGATAATTCAGCAGATGTTTACAACTACAAAGGATATATTTTTTAACTTTGCTCTTTCCACAACCACTGAGGTCACCCATAATTTAAGTAATTTCATATGATCAAAGTACAATATGATTTTGAAAGGTATTACTGATGTACATCACCGACTTTTAATAGCTATTTTTCTAGACATCAAAAGTGCATTTAATTCAAAGAATCGTGACGTACTAAGGGATATTCTACTGAAAATGTAATTACCGTTAAAGGTGATATTATACTAGCTCCTTAAGATCTGCAATGATTTATCAGATAATTTTACTTCCAGTAGTGACATCTAACGAGAATGTCTACTTTAATTTCTGTTAAATTTTGTTATAGATTCTATTGTCATATAAATTATTCGACCTTGACCAAACAAACAATTTTTTATTTTTTTATTTTAAAAACGATATTCTGCTCAGGCCACCTTAAATTGATTAGCCGTTAAGTTCCTTCTTTCGATATAAAACTCGTATTACCTGAATGTGAGTTGTTACAAAAGGATCACTCATCACTCACTTCAACAATGCGACAAAAATCTGATAGGTTCACATCTCTTTGTTGCTGCATTGATATATCATGCCATATAAGTAACGAGGTGAGTATGACAATCGCAAAAGCTAAAGTAGTTATTTCCATCCATTCATGGTGAGACAGTCGTATTTCAATTCACTTAAAAGGTCGTGTATGCAATGCATCTGCAGGTGCAGTTTTATTATATTCTAGTGCTAATTGGGCCTTTAAAGTAGCAGGTGATAGACCGTTGCAAGCATTCCATCACCACTGTATGAGAAGCAAAGCCCATATGGGTTATCGACAACGAATAATCTTCACTGACTGGGAAAACGTATATTTGGATTTGTCAATAAATACTCCTCTTTCGACAATCAAATAAGGCTCTATCCTTTTCACTGACTCGGTCATGTCTTACGTATGTATAATGTCCGATTGACCTACATAGTGCCATTCTCCCAGCAAACAAATAATTAGTAAAGGCTCTATTCGTCTTCCAGGATATAGATACGTAAGCATTACAGTTCTTGGTTGGAAACCTTCTACGAAATGACACTGAATCGTAATGTGTTTATCTTATTTAAGATTTCTAATGGTTAGCAGCGTTAAATGAGCAGTTTAGTTTTGTTTATGAAGCGATACAGTTAAAACCGCAAGGTTTCTGTATTCCTGTCGTCGTCTTGCCTTGAAGGTGACTTAGTATAGATTGTGTTGTGCCAATGTCCAAATGATCCATCCTATCATTATTTTTACTGCCTAGGAGGTTTTTCCAATTTTATTATATATTTTATATGACAGTCTATTGCCACAAAATATATTGTTTTAAAAAAAGTCAGTCGTTCACTCGCTGGAGTGGAATTTTCTCTTAAGTAACGGCAATTGAGATGGACATGAGGCATAGCTCGATCAGAGATAACTTAAAAGATGCTCAACCTTTTAGTGCTTACCAATTGGAAATGGTCGAATTTATTATATTCGTGTAAACTTTACGGTATATGCTAGTCATCTTAAAGGCATCTTGGTTTTTATAAGAAATATCGTGAACAACGTATGGTTCCATAACCAGAAAGTTACTATTTTCATAAAAGCGTGGTACTTATAAGGAAATAGCTGCCAGCAATTAACATTTAAAAACATTCTGCAATGCTTTAAGTATTTGCGTGTGCAACAACTAATCCATAATTGTTATATTTTCTTTTATGTGGTCCGTCGTAAAGACCATCCCCTCCTCAACGTGGTACGACGGTGTCAACCATGTCTCGATGGCCGATCGTGCATGGGCTAACGGGGCTATGGCGGTGGTGTCACCAGGGCGTGGTGGATTTCCGACCGGCAATCGGATCTCTTATAAAATATCATATGAGCCCGACGACGGCACCATGACGCGGCGTGTGTTCCCCGCCACAAAAGGGGACAACAGCCACAGGATTACATGGACTCCTGGACAGTACCCCGTACTTCCGAATGGCGAATGAGCTCTCAACAGCCACCGGCAACCATACAACTTACTGCTGCCTTGCAGACTGCACTTGGATGTGCAAAGGCTAGAGGTGCGTCCTCGATCAAAAAGCCGAGTCGTGAGGGGACACCACTTGTACCAAATTCCCAAGAAACTCCATGAAATGGAGCCGGCTTATCCTCTAAAAGGAGTCAGCCGCAGTAAAGTAAGTTTTATGTGGTGACGTATGCAAGTGTGTATTGTGTACCTAGTAAAACGTTAGTAAAAATATACCGAGAAGGACATACAGAAATTAGCATGCACGAAAGGTATAATCTATTTAAACATGCATTTCGTGCTTACTGATGTTTCATCAACAGTCAGTGCTACGCCCTATACCTACTATTTATTTAATCAATATTTTACGAATAAAAAACAAAAAAATAATTCAAGATCAGTTCAACATCTGTATGCAGTCTTCTGCTGCTGATAAAAAATTAAATATACACACCAGACGATGCATCTGCAATACCGTTGTCCCAAACGGGCCCACAGAAGTAGAACTGAACCATTAAATCTGCGTCGGGTCTATCTGGTCGGAATGTTTCCGCTGTTATTGAAGTGTTTGTCTTCCAGCTCCATCGTCCTGTGCGTCTACTGCGCTTGTGTGATGTTATCAACGGCACAGGAGCATTCACCTCTTTTACTTCCGGTAAAGCCATAGTACGATCATCCCTTATCACTTTCACAGTTAACTGTTGCGATTTATCTTCAACTGATATGCGCGAGGCTGCCGCTTTAGCCGCATTAAGAGCATCGACTAGCGGAATTGGACACGTTTTATGATTGGCCAACGGATAGTCCGTCAAATAGTGTGCCAGTTTACGCCAGGGAATATTGTGCAGAGCTGGTGCAATTGGCCTTCGTAGAGCACGAGTGGCAGCGGAAGCACGAAGCCAAGGCAGCAGACTTACTGCGCGAGAAACACCTGTCAACAACGCACCGTGTGTGCACTCCTAGTGAAGAATAAAATAATCAAAGAAAGGTAGCACCAGTATAATTTAGTAAAATTGTCAAAGAAAGATCGGGCTTGCCGAGCGCCGAACAATAGCCGGACAAACTGACAATTTCTCCATAAACCCTGTCGCTAGATAATAGATACAGCATTCCTCTTGATTAAAACTTTGAATACGATATTTCTGCAAAGGTAACACAGAATGAAAAGAGTGGGCTACACACTGAAAAAGTCCTGCTGCCGGAGACATTTACGATTGATGAAAATAACTCTAGTATCGAATTTAGTAGCGATTCTGCCTTGTACAAACTACGTGGACATTTCCAATTAAAAAACAAGTCCGCATATGCTAACAACTGTTAATTATACCCGCGTAAAGAATAATAGATAAAGAAATCATGAATGGTCCTGACAAAGACGAGACTCATTTTTTCACAGAAAACGCCTCTGTAAAACACAACTATTACGATGCCGTTGGTGGTTGTTGCGGAGGAGTTCATCGTGTTGCTCTACAGAGGAATGATGATTCAACCTACATAGTACCGAAGAAGAGTTTTCACCATCGTGCATAGTGAGCTCTAAGCTGATCCTGCTAAACTTAAAAGAGATTAGATGAGTGTCCTGATCAGTTAAGTCGTATAGTAACAAGCTTTGTAGGAGACCTATTCGCCGAATATTTATGCTACTTTAATGTATGGATATATATAGTAAATCATACATTGAAGTATAAATTTATTATGAGGAATATAAAACACAGTTGATTTGAATTCTGGCGAAAAAAATGGCTCTATTTTATTGTTATGTAGTTCTACTTTATAATCAATTTATAATTCCATAAATGATATATTTCTCAATTGAAATCACAAATACATAAGAAATGTTTCATCATATATATGGTTATTATATATTATATATATATATATATATATATATATATATATATATATATATAATTTAGTAGAGATCTACATCAGACCACGCCTGATTTGCTTTAGATAGAATTTCTTCATTTTTAATCAATTAACGATATGGAAAAAATCGAATGCGGAACCACTTTTTGAGAAAATAAATTTCAGCATAAAAATTAATATTAAAGTCCTACTTTGGCTTCTGTAGACGTTAGCGTGCCTTCTCCAGCAAACAAAAGTCGCGGTGCTGTTCGGCGTCCTTCAAACAGATTAAGAGACATTAACTCGTTAGTTGCACAGAATACACTAGTAGTCGGCAATCCAACGGTACCAGAGCACCGATCCTTCGTTCCACTTGATGATTCTAGATCTTTTGGCTTTGTCTCTCCAGGTGCTGCTTTCAGGACAATATGTGGTTCTTCTGATCTTACGCCGGCATCTAATTCAGCGGGCACCTCAGTCTTACCGATAAATTGTGTATCACTTGAATCTGGACACGAGACGTAATTAAATCAATAATAAACGTGTAACCTTCTGTAATTCTAGTTTTTCACAGTTAGGTACTACTATATTTTTTATCTACTATTACCCGTTATTCTAAACAAAGATTAAAATCACTTGCAAAAAAGGTACACAATTTCTAAATAGCCTTACATCAGCCAATTTCAAATAAGTGCAGAACTATGTCTACCATACAAACAGACTGAGAAAGCACACAAATGCATCCATCTTTATGAATTGCTGCTTCAGTGACACACAACTGCGAGCAATATTCCTAACTATTAGTTGGCTATAAATATCGCCTAGCCCTAGTGAGGATGGATGGTTCCAACTCAGTTTACCTTCTCTTAGAACACCTATCACCTAAAGCTGCCGAGCTCCATCAGTACGGGGAATCTATCTTTGAGATTTTAATGGCCATTTTCTTCAGCGACCAAGACTTAATCTCCGTTCAAGGCGCACTTGCTAATACCACTTTGCTAGCCATTTAACAATTAATATTAAATAAACAGCAAACAAAATTCAAAGTTTAGCTTGATATGAACAGGCATGTTATGCATCACACGAAAACATAGTCAGAAGCCAAAAACAACTATCGACGGTTAAAGAAAGTTGGTCACAGACTAAGTTTTTGTAGTTTTATTATGCAGGATGCAACAAAATATCAGAACCTTTTGTTGTCAATGTATAAAACTGTGTAATATTCAGTTTACGTTCAAAAGCCAGGATCGTTTAAATTGATCGAATGAAAAGACATTACCAGGTGAATAAGTTAATAAATATAGAAAGATCACAAAAGTATAAACCGTTTATATTATTTCTCAACTGATCTTCCTCAAATAAATAACGGTTCGAGAATTGCACAAACATAGAAACATAGCAACTTGAATGTAGTACTATAAAACAAATACATCATCATCATCATCATCATCATCGTCATCATCATACACAGCCATACAAAAACCAATAGTAACTTATGTTTCACTGCCATATAGCCATATTATTAACGTGTCGGCAGATCCCAAAATACGTCTATAGATGTAAATGCTGATTATTCGTTGCTGGTAACCAACATGTGCTATGCTTAAATACTGTTTGTTGCGAAGATCTAATATATATGCAAGTATGTATTAGGTTTTGCGAACCTAGTAACAAATTAGTTCAGTTGTGACCAGAAGGAAAAACCAAAGGCAGCATGAACGGAAAGTATAATCTCATGCACATTCGTTTCGTGCTTACTGGCGACTCAACAGTAGGAGCCGGTATTACGCCCTTTAACCACTATATATTTGGTAGAAGAATGTGGAATAATAGGACGGTACAATCTCCTAGACGAATGTGTAAACCTGTAATAGTGAGGCTAACATAATATGAAGTCAACGACAATACGACTTCAATGCTAACTCACACTATATAATATATATACCGAGTCTGTAAAGGATACTAACACTATGGCCATTGTGTTAGTAACTGATACCTTTTTTGAAATCGATGAGTACCGGATACTAACACTATGGTTTCCGTCCTATTATTCCACATTCTTCTACCGAATATATAGTGGTTAAAGGGCGTAATACCGGCTCCTACTGATGAGTCGCCAGTAAGCACGAAACGAATGTGCATGAGATTATACTTTCCGTTCATGCTGCCTTTGGTTTATCCTTCTGGTCACAACTGAACTAATTTGTTACTAGGTTCGCAAAACCTAATACATATGTGCTATGCTTATCAAACCACGATTGTCAAACGCCTTGAAGTGTCTAAAATCATCAACTGTAAGGGGCAAAGCCTCACTAGTATATAATAAAACTGCTCTTACATATGCATTGTAAAGGCAGAGTGAGTGAAAAAACAAATATACACAAAACGAAAATTAGATGTGTGTTACCAAATTGAACCGAAGGCTATAACTTCAAAGCACACATAAAAAAGCATCGATGCCTCCCATATTTAGGACAAGAAATCGAGATTTTCCAATGGCATTTTTAATTAACAGTAATAAAAGCTCGACATCCACAATTAGCGTAATGGTGTGAATTCTTCCCTGATTCAAAGTATATAGGCCCACCAGTCACATTCATCTTGCGATATAAATAAATGCCTAAATGACCAGACTCACATTGAACACTATCAAATGAGAAATAGATTTGGTGGCAATGATACAATGAAACATACCCGCAATCGAAAGAGATTCATAAACATTTTCCCTTTCGTCTAGTTGTAGTCCGTCATCAACAGGTGCAAGATTGTCAGTTTCATTGAATTTTCCACATAAATCTTTCGGTTCAGCTACACCCGCCAGGTTGATAACCGAACTAATGACATCATCCTCATGGAGGGAATTCATCTCATTTACATAATTCTCTCGCCTACATTCGACTTCTTTGGCATCGTTTGCGTTTCCTCCTCCTACTTCTGGTATATCTCCACTAATTTCCTGCACTTTATTTCCTTCTTCTACATAATGTGAAGTGGCATATGTGACAGCTTTTAAGGTTAAGCAGGCCTCCGGCGCTTCGGTCATTTCGGTCTTAGGAGAATTTAAAAACAATGTACGTTTAAGGTCATTCGTACCAGTACAAATATCTTTCGTGTCTTCTGCGTTTTTACAGTCTTTTTCTTCATTTATTTCATTTTTCAGTTGTACTTCTTCTTCTTCTTCGGTCATATTTAGATCTTTTACATTACATTTTTCATGGACGAGATCCTGTCTTAGACTAAGTAGTTCTTCGTCAACTTCGTCTAAATCTCCGTCAGATGTTTTTGCTTTAGTAGAAGAAGTTTCACAAACTGCAGCAACAATAACATCACTACACACGGCAGCATCGGATTCATCCAAAACAGACATCGATTTTGTACATTCAACCAACCTATCACCTGTTACGGTATCGACTTCTATTAAAGGATCGTTTTCAATCTGGGGCTCATCCCCGTTATCAATTTTATCATTCATATTTTCAGCAGATTTCAACACCTCACAGGAAGAAGATGTAATGCAGCCGATGGTAGTGAAGGCTTTTTCGCCAAGTTTCTCTTCAAAGATGTCCCGACTGTCAGCCTTTTCAACACCTTCACTCAGAATACAGGTCGGGCTCTCTACTGACAGCGGTTTGGCATTCAATGAATTTGACTCTGGTTTACACAATTTCTCTTCAGTAGCAGTGTCAATGCAAACATCAGTGGTATCCATAGAATTGGGTGACTGAGTGTTATAAATGGTTATGGATGTGCCTTTAGCTAGTTTAACCACACCATCTTTTAAAGAGCCAGCTGCTTCACTGTTATCCGACACAGGGTTTATGGCAGTAGAACCATTACAATCTGACGTACTAGTTACTGACGAGACTTTAGCTTCGGTTGTATCCGTGATATCAGCCATGCCAACATTATTGACAATAGCCTTCTCATCATTAGCAATAGCAGCAATTGGAGAAACAGCATTATTGCCATTGAAAGTTGTGCCAGCGTCTTCCATCAGCTGCTCAACATAGTCAGCGTTTTTAGCCCCAATGGAAAATTTGTCAATACTCATTTCAATTACACCTGTTACCTCACCTACTGTTGTACATGTCATAGTCTCTTGAATAGCAGATTTTAGCAATTTGACTGTCTCCTCTTTAGCTAACGCTTGTTCGTCAGTTCTTCGTTCATTTTGGGATGATTGGTCATCAATTGAACAGATAACCGGTGGTAAAGAGTTTTCTAAATTGCCATGCGAACCCAAGACATCACCTTCGCTCGATTGAATAATTTGCGATTCCTTTCTTCTTGGTAAACACTGAAATAATAAGATACGAGACAAATATATAAATATTTGCAAACGTGACACTTAAACAATAAAATATTGCTTAATGACAGAAAA